>SMSQ01025946.1:332667-344590 GCA_019453375.1 Ctenoplectra terminalis
GGCCCCCCCCCCCCCCCCCGTGGACCCCTTCGCGTTTAATTGACCGGCGTAGTTTTAGCGGAATGCAAAGGGAACTCCAGTGGCTTTCAGGGAACAGAAAAGAGCAATTACCTTGGAATTAGAGCGGGCAATTTCAGTGTGCGAATTACGCGTGCGAAAGAAACTCTGTTCGAAGAGGAGGAGAAGAATGTCAGCGTTCTGGGACCGAGTCCTTCGCCTTGGACAGGAGAAAATGTTGAAAACTTCGGCAGAAAGGAGGCTCGGCCTCTTCCTTGAAAGGTTGATTAACGTTCCCCCTGAGATCGAGTGCTTTCTTGAATGTAGATGGTAAAATGAAAACTTTGTTACAACAGCTGCTATCCCTCGGGCTCGAATTAAATCAATTACGGATCCGCCGTCTTTCATGTTTTACTGTCACTGCGATTTTGTTCTCTGAACTACTTTTCTCTAGGAGATTGTGTTGGAGAAACGTTTATTCGTTCTTTTATCTATATTCAGACTGGTGCTTCAGCTTCTTAGTTAAACTTTCTTTATTTTTCATTGTTTTGTTGCTGCAGACGTGGCAGGTGTTTCAGCAGGTATATTTTATGAGGATGTTTTTTATCGTACGAGTGTTTGGAAGTGCCACGTTAATTGTAATGGCGCAGAGCGTTATTAAAAAGAACGTAACAAAATTTGTTAATAAAAAGTAACTATGATTGTAAGCTATAGCTTGCAGTTGAGACTGCTTTAATTATTGCATAAATTTCAGATTTAATTTGATCGGATAACTATTATTAAAATTTACATGGTATCATCGTTCGAAGTAAATCCTTTTAAAATATTCTTTTCCATTACATTTTAAAATCTCTATCGAGTAGATAGATACATTCTCTCGAAATTTATATAAATTTCCCGTTTAGCACCTGCGAGCGACCAATTATAAAATATTTCCAACTCACTCAACCATAATTTCTCCTTTCCTGTCCTCAGATTTCGTGCTTCCATCTTCCAAGCTAAGCAACCTTAAATATTACCGGTTTTTCTTATCCGTCAGCCGCGACAAATAACCAATTTAATCGGCCTAAATTAAATTTTCACGCGATGCCGTCATCGGCCGGTCATTAAAAACGAATTTAGCTGAGATTGGCACCAAGGTGAAAAGCACGACGTAATGGCGCGTGGTCGAAAAAAGGCAAAATGGCGGGGATACCGTGCGAAAAAAGCGAAGCACCGTGTAGGCAGGAGGTTCGCGCGAACCCAACACTGGGATTTGCATTCTTATGCGATTCCTGTGCGATGGCGCATGGGTGTCGTTCGAAATTTCGAACCGCTGAGTTTTTATCGCGAAAGAGGGTTTGTTGGACGCTCGACGAAAAACCACGTACGGTCATCTTAAATTCATTAGGCGATTTTGAACGGTACTATAGGAGAGCGAAAAGTTGGCCACTAGGGGGAGGAAGGCCGATTTACCGCCGCTTTCCGGCCCGCCCGGCGTGATTCTTTGTAATTATTTTCAGTCTTGTTCCCTTCGGCGCGGATCAAAGTGTGCGAGCCGATTTGAAGTCCCGGATGAAGCGGGCCACGTAATGGCTCTAAAATTCGCCTGTAATTACCCGGGAGTTCAACGGGTGCGTTGGTCCGGGGAAAAAATTTCAATCTGCCGGAGTACGAGAAAGAGCTCGAGACGCGGGAATAAATTGTTTCGCGTCATGGCGTTCTTCTTCTTCCTGTTTAGGGGTGCTTGCGATTACTGCATGGCGCCAGGTGAAACTTGAGGAAGTTGTTCAATCGCAGTTTCTTGCAGTTGATACAGTTTTAATTTACGAGTGCTTATAAATGCTTTTCAGTTATTAATGGTGTAACTCGACGATCTTAAAAGATTCTTGGTCATAATTATAAATTGGTAAGTCAGAAATAATTCTTGGTTCCATTTCATTTACATCGTTTGGCTTAATTTTTATTCTAAATGGTAAAAATATTATTTTCGTAGTCGGACTTAGTTCATTCGTTAATTCTCTCGTTTTATTCTCACTTGGTGGCTCGTGGACCCTGCCGATTGGTCCCAGCTTGATCGATTCTTAGCCTGTCTCGCGAAATTTGCAAAGGATTGACTTTTTCGACAACCGTCTCGATTGTCCATTGCGTCTAAGTGTCTAACAAGCCAAAGATACGGGGCCCGTTTCGTTACGTCGATCTTCGAGTTAATTAATTCGCGTAATAAGGGCGGGCAACCGTGCGCACGGCTATCCGCTTAATTAGGTAATGATCCGATCCATTGAAATTAAATGCGATTTTCGATCAATCTCTGGCCAGCCTAATTATCGCAATCGACCGGCAGATGTAAAGTTATCTTTGGCATCTAGGAATCTTACGATTTACATACCCTTTCCAAGGGATTCGAGGCTTGCTCGAGTTAATTTAATCTGCTTGGAGCACCGAGTGGAGATCCTACACCGGCAATCGAATCGTCACAGGCGATTTATATCTCCAAGATCGTTATCGACGATATTTACTTTCATCTGTCTCAATCGAAACGGCCTGGTTAATTGTGTTAAAATTGCATTAAGCGGCCTGGACCTTATTTAGGGCGTACGTTAATTAAAGATCCCAGTTCCCGGAACCGAGTATGTTCCTTCTGTGAAACGGTGTTCCGAGAGTTTGGAATTCGGTGAAACGAGAAATAGACTGAGATAGACTTTATTAATGTAAAACCTTATTTTGTGTATCGTTTGTTAAAACTTCTCGATTCACTGTGTATCTCACGAAAATCTTCGGTCCAAGTTTTCTAAATTTTATTTTGTTATAGAATACTTAATATTCATCATTCATACTCTGTCTCGAATAATTCGGTACGTTCTCCAACGCAAACCCTAGAAATTCTTGGAGATTTCAATGCGTGGCGATTTGCATTTATCGATATCAAATAAAATTACAGAAAATATCGCGTGTTTTATTAACAAGTCGCGTCTTCCACGAAAGAAAGAAGAGAACCAGTTGTACCTGTCACTACCTACCAGTCTGGCTTCTACACCGAAAAATTTTTGCAACGTAAATTGCCTTCGAGTTTCTCCGGTGCTTCTCGATAAAGTATCACGTGGCCAAAGGTCCGTGATGCTTCACCGCGACGTGCAACCAACCCTCTTGTATCTCGTTGCATCTAGCGATGGGGATTCGATGCGATTTCCACGGGATTTTCAATCAAATTTATCGACATCCCGACCAAACGTTCGAGGAGTAATAAAATATTCATTGCTTACAGAATCGATGAGATTGTCGAAAATGTAAACCAGAGAGATTTCTATCCACCTGCGTGGTCCGTATTTTCTACCTTTTTGGTATCTTCGAATCGCAAAAAATTGAAAATTGAAGTTTATCGCGATTCACCATTTACAATATTCTTTCAATTTTCTTTATAGTGTTTCCGAACTAAAACTATAACTATCTTACGACTAAAATAATTTTGAACCTATTAAAAAGACCAGATTGAAACCATTTAAATCTCTCGGTTAGAAAATTTATAGCACAATGTTCTATAGGACAGACATTATTTATATTGAACCAAGATCTTTATATCCCATTTTCCTTTTATGCAATTTAACAACATTTATTTACATTCGATTTTAAAGAATCCACTGTCATTGTTATTACTTCAACGTTTCACATCCACGAATCTTGACTCGAGTCTCAGCTCATCTTGCTTCCATCGCTAGATCCTACACAAACCGACCCGTGTTTCCTGCAGGATCTCGTCGTTAGAAGGATGTTACGAGAAAGGAAGCGACGCCACGGAACAGAAAGAGAGAGGGAGGAAGGTAAAAGGGGAGTGTAGAGAGTGTGTGAGAAGGATTGCTAGAGATGCTGGGTTCACAGTGACCTGTGACCCTCACGGTAACTCACCGCCCACGTTGCACCTGCTTCGCCGACTATCGCGCTGCTTTATTGGTTTATCTCGACTGGCTCGAGGGGTTTATGAACTCCCACAGGGTGAGATTTTACGTGAACCTCGGCCTCCGTGTACCACCTTCTGGGAACTGGTTACATGTAGGTCTTAATCCTTTTATTCCTTTCTTACTTCTTGCAGTTTTTACGACTAACCTTGCCGATATTCCTGACTGAATTACGTTATGCCGATAATGGGAACGAAGACCACCTTATCGGTAGACAAATTCGATATGAAATTAAATATCGGTTTGTCTGGGTTTGGTATAATTGCTGGGGGAAATAGTCTCATTAGCGTTTTAATAGCTTGCGTACTTTTTTCTTTTTTTTTTGTGCGTGTATGTGTGTATAACTGAATACTTAGTTTATCTACTTGGTTACCTATCTGTTTCATTTTAGCATGTACCGATTCCAATCTTGAACGAATTTAAAAGTTTTTACTTTCCACCTACAAATGATGCAAATACTATTTTATGAATCATTTTATTTGATTAATTTCATTTGCTGGATACTTTAGAGTTTTAGAAATAAAAATAGTTGGATACCGACCCTTTCTTCTGTAATGTTGTCTAAAAATCTTCGCGTCTATTTTTCATTACAATTTTTTAATAAAATACATAACCAAAGATTTAAATATCTCTGAAAGATAATTNTTTTTTTTTTGTGCGTGTATGTGTGTATAACTGAATACTTAGTTTATCTACTTGGTTACCTATCTGTTTCATTTTAGCATGTACCGATTCCAATCTTGAACGAATTTAAAAGTTTTTACTTTCCACCTACAAATGATGCAAATACTATTTTATGAATCATTTTATTTGATTAATTTCATTTGCTGGATACTTTAGAGTTTTAGAAATAAAAATAGTTGGATACCGACCCTTTCTTCTGTGATGTTGTCTAAAAATCTTCGCGTCTATTTTTCATTACAATTTTTTAATAAAATACATAACCAAAGATTTAAATATCTCTGAAAGATAATTTTCTAAAATGGTTGCACGATCTCCATTGAACGAGTTGTTATTTAAAATTGATGAATTCATTTTTTAATATTATTATCAAAAAATTGTACCGCGTAATAATATGCAGGATAAAAAAGCGCATCGAGGTACATCGATACAGACATAAACATGATTGTTTTAATTGGTTCATTAAATGGTCTCGTTCGCATAAACGCTTGCACACAAGACTCCGCGTATCTTCGTCGAATGTAGAATCTGTTTTTCGATTATCTTATTTATTGCCGCATCGGGAACTATTATTAGCAGTAAATTTCTACTTTAAAGCTAAGATAGCGGCACGATGAACACGCAGTGCCACACACGATGCACTTTGGAAATTACTACGGTCGTTAGTAATTAGTCGTGCGATATGTTGGTCGGGTCGTCTCTGGTAAAACGTTCCTTCGCCGAATTTTTTAGATAAAAATGGAATGTGGACGACGAATTTTATCGATATCGTTAGAATTAATTATCGTCAGACCGTGCATGCGGATTAAAAAGTCCGCCGAAATATATTATATGATACAGTGCTGAGTGTGCACAGGGCGGTGAGCTGATTTGCTTTTCAGCGAAGGAATACTAATAAAAAATAACTGTGTCGTAATATCGAAGCTCGATCTTGCCATCTTTCATTATATTTCTTCCCAAATATACGCTGCCAGCCAAAAATTTTGAATCTTCCTGTTCGTACTTAAATCGAATTTATAAGTTATAAGTTTCGTATCTGTAAAGATGTCGAAATCGCCAGTTTAAAGAAGAAAAAAGTTTCAAGAGAAGTACATTTCAAATAAAACTGATAAGAGATTGAAAGTTAAGGGTACGTGTTCAGGTTTCGTTGGAGCAATCTCGAGCACTGATCGTGATCCACTCCTTTGATTTCAGTGAAAAATACTTGCCCACCATTATCGCAATCCTCCTGGTCGTTCTCCGGCGAGAGACGAATCGAAGAGACTGTTCCTCTCGACGATAGCTGCGAAGATACCAGCCTTAGCAACGTATTTACGCGAACCATGCACGAACTGAACTGGTTTCGGTCTCGTTTTGATAAGGGAAACAGACGATGTGCTGTATCTGAAATTATTTCTTTTATTGCTAACCCGTTTAAACATGCTTTCGACGATTCGGAATAAAAAAAAATAAATAAAAGAAAGAAGAAAATGAATCAAACACCGTTGAACCGATCTCGCCATTCTTGTTTGTAGTGTCGAAAATAATCACGGAGTAATTACACGCCACGAGATCCACTGGCGAGGTGATGCTCGCGTGCAAATTACAATCGACACGAGCGATATCAACGTTGCAGCGCGCGAATGTTCGCTCGAGCTACGAAATTGCCAAGACGCTCGCGAAATGTACACACGATGGACCACACAGAATACCACCTGCAGTACAGCTTTTGCACGTGATACACAGGGTAATACGTAACGCGCGCGTCGCTCGACCGGACTCACGGCATAATTCGCGGCTTCCGGGCGAATGCTCGACCGTTCTGAGTAAGGCATTATCGAATTTCAGATTCGATTCAGCCGGCCCTCTGCCCGTGTACACCGTCGTGTATAAATATTTAACGTGCCGATCATTTCATTTTACCTTGAAATACGGCCAGCGATTTTTAATCCACGTGTACTCGGCGGTGGTTAGACGTATAAGCCAGGAAACATGGGTTGAGGGTGGATATTTGAAAAATCATTGCTGTGCGTTTTTAAAATTATTTTGTTAGGAAGGAAATAAACTTAGATTTTTTTTTATACATATTACAAGAAATTAATAAGAACCCTTATTCCGAGCGCATAATTTGTACGAAGTCGTAACTCGGAAAATATTAAATTTTTTCGAGTTTCCGAATGTTAGCAGGCGAGAATATTCTGAATAATTTTTACAGTTCCTTTTACGCGTAATCGGACAAATAACAGTTCGATAGAAACTATGAAAGTTATAAGCAAAGCCGGAAGCAATGATCCTAAAAGAATCCAATTAATTCAGATACCAATCTCAACAGAATTAATATCCATACGTCCACGTTTACCCTCCAGATATCGCACAGCCAATTCCATCGCGGTGGACGAGTATTTTAATCTGACAGCCGTGAAAATTCCAAATATATCGTTCGACATTCTCTTCCCAGTGGCCTTGAACAATTGGCAATTAACGCGTAGATCGTAGATCAATGAATTTTTCGCCAGGTCGCAACGAAACGATCGAGAAGCCTTCGCGAAGCGGTACTCTCTCGAACAAACTTCTTCAGCCCGTGAACCTGATCGTAATTAACGTCCCGAGCTTAATAGAGACAGTGTTTTAATTAACGTATTATATTAAACTGCCGATCAAGCAGAGGTGACGCCACTAAAAGGGGCACGCATCGAAGATCCCGATGAGATTGACCCGTCAAACAGGTGATGCCGATGTTGCAGGCCTCGTGTCGGCATTTTTGCAGACTCCTCTGACCGCCGGCTACGCGTAGCTATCTTCGATCGGCCGAGCAAAATCGGATCGAGCCACCATCATTTCCCGTTACCACGTTTCGGTCTCATCGGTTTCAGACATTACTATCATCAGCGTGGAACTTCTACGTCGGATAGCATCGTCGCGCGATCACCTGTTTGCCGCGAGATATAATAACAGGCCGAACGATCTCGTTCAATGCGACCAATATCGATCGGTAAGTTTCTTTCAAGAATCGCCGCGGAATCGATGGAACTTGTGATTAATGATTTAATTGAAACACGAGGAGAGGGATGTGTTAGCAAAAGGATCTACAGACGGAGTATAAAATTGTTTTTCGAGGGTGTACAATTTTGTACACTTTGGCGACGACGAGAAAGATAAATTCTAGGATTAATATGATTTTTTTCACAGTACCTAATTTGTATTCTACTGAAATTTAATTTCTGTGATTCGAAACACAAATGTTTAAAAGGTTGTAGAATCAAGGTTTGAAATTTTATTTCGTCAAGTTAAGTGTTACCAAGGAAATCTGTTCATCCGCAAATATGGATTAAACTAAATTTCAAAATATTCTCAGCCATATTGCTCGAAAATAAAAGGTTAGAAGATTACAAGTATATACCAGAGGTAACCAACGAAGAAAGTATCTCGTGGTCCATCTTAATAAACGCGCGTACGTCGATCAAATCTCCCCGGAAAGGACGAGCGGACGAGTGGAGCCTCCCCTGCGAGTAAGACGTCTCTCAGCGTAATCGAAGTTATGCGTGCACGCGTTTGCGGTCAGCCACGGGTATAATTGAAAGAAGCGATTTTTCGACGGTGCCCACCACTTCATTAGCTTCATCGCGGGACCGAAGATTATCGATTTCGTTCGGTTACCGATATCGAGACACGAGATCGTGATCTCTATCGGTTCGGCGGCTCCAAATCGACCTCCCAAACCGGCCGGCTGTTCGTTGCAAGACGAGAGGCAAAACGATCTGAACATAATGAAATAACCATAAACATGCTTGCACCATTATCGAAGTATCTTCTTCGGTGGCCGAACAGTGGGTCTACCAGACTCGAAAGCTATCTCTGCAGCAACTTTAATGCGAATTCTAAACAAATTCCGTGCCATTGGTGGCGACGATATCGTGGACACCCGGTTCGAATCGTTAAAATTCACAGATCACCACGGTTTATCGTATTCCAGCGGTAGCTTGGGAATATTACTATCGATATGGTTGTGGTGGAACGCGTGGGAAACTCGAAAGTGATTCCTGCGTGCTCGATATGGACAGGTTTGCTCTTTTTAATGAATTAATTTCTACTTCGATCGGGGAACAAGTTCTCTGGCGAATGATTTAATGAGAAACGAGATGAGGTTTCTTATGGAGTTGGGGAGATTCGATGATGCGTATCTTGGGAGGGTGAAGTTGAGTTGTTTCTTGTTATAATATCGAGGAATATGAGGAATATGAGGAATCGATGTTTAATAGTTTCGGAAAGATTTTTGTTCGTTGCGTTTCTCAATATCAGGAAATTTATTTGGTCTTCTAAATATTATCATATTTATATATAAATGTTTAATATTAATACGTCACATTTACAGTTTTGTAATCACTCTCCTGTCAACTTGTACAATATTAAAAGTACTCCCGATTGCATTTCGAGATAAATTTCTTGTTTCTCAGGATACTCAACAGAATATTTAACATCCATAGGGATCAAGCTTATATGTTTTTTTCGCAACATTTAGATATTCCAATGCAATTAGAAGAAGCCGAGTCTGAACGGTCGAAATCGACGCCTCCGCGTGCAAGCGGAATCGACTTGGTTTCGTTTGGTAGCAGCGCCAAGCGGTAGCTTGTAATTGTTAATTCGGCCAGTTTGAAATACGAGGGTAATTTCGAATGTCGTTAAAGGCCATTAAGCGGAATAAGCACGGGGACCAGGCAAGATATGCATTCTTCCATCTTCCCCGTGGTGCAGCGTCGTAAATCTACGTTTATAGCCGTCGAATTCGAGCTGTGAATTCGCTCGGTTCGCCGTTCGAACGATCCCTCGAAATTCACGCATGATTATTGCCTTACAATGTCGGTTTTTAATAGCTGTATCGATATAAACGTGAAATCCTCAACCACTTTTCACCACCAGCTCTCTCCATCTATTATATAAGCTTCGTTCCTGACGTCGATCTCTCTGCCAATTTTCGTCGTTCCCCAGTCTAAAATCGTGTACGTGGATCACGGCGTGTTTCCAACAGAATCCTTGATTTAAGCACCCGTAAAGTTGTCGCATTTGCGAAACATAAATGCTAATGCCACACAGCGGCGCGCAGAGGTCTCTGTCCCGTGATGAATAGCGACACGCGCTCACGGTGTTAGTCGCGGCTTGTTCCCATATTTTTTCGGTCCCGTGAAATTAATTGGAAATTAAGCGCGCCGCCACGGCACCGTTGATTCGCCGTTTTCGGACCGTTGGTCTCTCTTTCTCACACGACCAGGCTCCGATGTATATCTCTGATCTACGACAGCTCGTTTCTAGTTATTGGCCGTTCACGGAGATCCCCTTTCGCGCGGATCGGTCGGGCATAAATTACCGAGACGTGGAAACACGGCTGGAAAGCTTCGAGACGCCATTCTCGCGTTAAGGGTTGAGCCGTGAACTTTTATTGCGGCCACGGGAGAGTATAAATTCAATTAAGTCAGGGAAAGTTCGAGCGTGTGCAGTTCTTAACGATCATTCGACGCGTGTAGGTAACGTGGGACAAATTGTACTTGGATGTACGTAGAATTGATTGCAATTGCGAATATAGGCAGTCGTTATTAGCTACGACTACTGTAAACTCGTTTCGGTAATGCAAGATGGAGCAAATTAACGCGTGTTGCTTGTTCGGTAGCCGGGGAATTTTTATGGTGTTGATGGGAATCGTTTGTGAAACTGTGGTGACGATTTAATATACCGGAGAGATTTAATTTTATGCGAAATATCATCCGCTTGTGCTTTGAGGCGTGATACTGTAAGAAATTTAATGCTAATGTAACTACAATTAATTATAGGCTCTCGTGACGAAGCTCTTAAACGTTGGAACCTAGCTTTATAATTTAATGCTTCCACAAAAATGCTTTCATAAATGTATTTATTAACGTTTGTTATTAATTTCTGTAGACTTTGGAATAATTGAATTTTGAATCATCGAATTTCTCTTACCTGAGAATTGATCGAAAGAAGCGATTAGATTTTTAATGGTTAAATTTCACCTTTTCAATAGTATACGATAAAATCCTTTCTCTCTGAATAACAAAGTCCACTTTCGACGATTGTTACGAACTACCATAGAATTTTTCTCAACTTAAAAAGCCAATCGTACCACGAGCTGGTCCAATTAAACGTTTAATAAGCTTCAAGTGGTATAAAATATCGTAATCAGCGGTGGTAATAATCCGAAAAAGTTTCATTAAGCTTAATACCTTTAATTTCACGCAAGAATCGTACTTCTGAAATTACACGCTGCCCCACCGAAGGAAATTCGATTGTGGGTTGTTCATAATAATTCGATCAATTCCTGTACACGGACCTGTTATTAGCGAACTTTATGGATTGGCACGGATTGTAATTAGGTCTTTATCGATGATTACACTGGCACGCAGATTTTTATGGTTTTCATTCGCCAGATGATTGGACATAGATTGGTAGGTGAATATGGCTCAGGTATAGGTGCTAAATGGTTTCGGTGGTTTATCGAAACAAAATTTCTTGTGATAATTATTGGCCAGTCCTGGGATGAAATATCGTTAATGCCTAATAAATTAGAAAGACCGATTCTAACAATTATTACGAACCACTGAAATCTTCGATCGTAATAAACACTTGACCGCGATAGAACGTCGAGTGTTTCCATAAATATTTAATTGAAGACAGGTATGTAATCATGATAATTAGAACAGTAGTTTGTTCCATAATTTATGTTAAAATTTATTCGATTATCTTTCAAGCAAAATTATGATTATAAAATTCATTTTTTTTAACGGTCGTATATTTTATTATAAATTCAACGAGGTGTGTCCTGCGATACCTGTTGCATTTATAATTTTAAACAATTTTGTATTCAAAGGTGTCGATTTCTTGATTATCAGTTTATAGTAAAAAAAAATATTTTCCAGAAATTTCATTGAAAAAGCAATAATTACACAAAAGAAACAGTGATGCTACGTTACTTCGGTTCTGTTCTTCAACACCGTATAAAGAAAGAGTTTCACGACCTGGCATCAATTGTGAACAATCCTCGGAACAAGGCCATCGTCCTTTTTCATCCCGTCTGCAAATTGATTCCGTGTGGTGGCGATATTTCATACCGTGTCGCGTTCTTCATCTGTCATTCTCGCCGTTCTCTCCTGAACATGAATCATGACTGCACTGAAAGAGAATCATTTCACCGACAACTTATGAGCGTTGCGGACTGCCGGTACTAATGAATGAACGGAAGCTGCACACTCGTACCGACTATCCTGGCCAAGATGGTAGATAAGATTCAATTACAAGAAAAAAAAAAAAAAAAAAAAAAAAAAAAA
>SMSQ01025946.1:351906-407595 GCA_019453375.1 Ctenoplectra terminalis
AAAAAAAAAAAAAAAACAAGACACCAAAGATTAAGACATCCTCCGCGTTGCCATTAACACAAGCTGTCTTTAAAACTCGAGCCCCATCGTCGTAATATATCTCCAGCCCCATCGAACCGATCGTAAATACACTTACCATCCAGGCCAAGATCTAAGAGAGCAAAAATCGCCGGAGAACGCTTTCTCGATAACGATGTCATCCAGTTTTTTGCCGGTCACCAACGTGCACGCGTACAAGGAGTCATTAGAATGGTGCACCGGGGCTGCAGGGGAATTTCGACCGAGGTAATAATCTAATAAATCGGCGGTGAAGACGCATGTACGGGTTTGGCTGGCGGATCGAATGGCAGGCATTCGGTTAGCGGGCTGCTGCATTCCCGATTCGATGTTTACGAGACCGGCCAGTCGAAATTTATGAAAATTATTCGCGGCTACCTCGATTTCGCGTATTCATGCGGCGAAGCCTCTCTCTCGTTCGATTCTCGTACGGCCGACATCCGGCCGGACCTTGTGTTCCCATTGTTCTGCCCGCGACATGTCGAAATTTCCATACGCGACGCGGGGTTATCCAATAAACTCGGACGGAGGCATTCCTGTTGACTTCACTCGACTTACTCACCCGGAAGTTTCTCCTCGCTGGAGTCTTCTTTTTGTCGACGCTGTTCGTGTCCCGTTTCGTTCATAGGATTCGAGGACCGTGTTGTTTTTGAGTTAGACTAGTTTCTGGTCTGGTCTGCAGGATAATTTTAGCAATTTATGATTAAATTTCATATCGGAAGCACTTTGGAGTTGGTTCGCGATTATAACTGTAGTTTAATATATTAGGTGTGCTTTGATATATTTATTTCTTATATTTATAGATTCTTTAAGTTTCAATATATGTAATGTTACTGAAATTTAAGTAGATTTGCTAGAACTTTGAATTAATTTTTGAGTCTATGCGAGTATCAAAAATAAAATCTCGATAATTCAGGTGAACTAAATTTAAAGGCAGAGGAATTTAAAAAATACGGTATGTCTGTATCGGGAAGTTAATTATCAGGAAGTCGATGAATTTATTATTACAGGCTTTTGCATAACAACTTACAAGTATCATCCGCTAAAAAGTGTTACTTCACGTGGCTACGTTTACTTTCGTCCTGTTTACTTTATACGTGCAAACACGAAATGAGTTCCGAGCTGAACGAAAGAGTGAAATAAAAAGGAGAATCGGATGGGTCGAGTGTGTTTCCATCGAGATAAACGCGAGCATTGCGGTGACTATCGTCTCCCTTCACTGACCATGTTCTTCATATCCCACGGGTCTCGCTGCTATCGGCGTTTCTTCATCCGTGACCGGAAATATACTTCTTGCAGCGTAAAAAACGAGATGTGGAGAGCCGTGTGTCGACCACAGACTCATCAGACTTATTGCAGTCGAGCGGGTGTTCCTATAATTTCAGTTACTCTAATATCTCTCATTTTGGTCACTACCTTTCAGCCAGAAGAATTTTTACGCCAAAAAAAGTTCGTCTAATGTGAGCTGTTATTTTTACTTTTTTAAACCAGCAAAATAAAATACTAATTTACCAAGGAACATAAATAAAGAAGAGAACTGAACTAAAATCTTAATTTTTCTTAATTCTTAATTTTTCCTTTAAATTAAACACTTAACTTTTTCTTTTGCGATAAGTATCACTTTTAATAGCGTGATATTACGGTATATCTTCGGTCTCAAAACTTCCTCTATCGAATCCTCTCCTCCTTCAGAAACTAATCACTCGTACAAACTATACTACACTTTACCTTCCATCAAACCAGTACAACTCCAACTTCTGACTCCCGCCCACTCTGTACAATCACCCGTAGGCAGGAGCGTGTTCCAGCAGCTCGCTCATCGAAACTCCAGAAACTCTAATAGACAGGGACTTAAGTTTGGAGATAATTCAACACGAAACAACCGCTTTCAAGAGTCGACTGTCAACTGTGTTCCTGAAAGACGATCGTCCAGAAACAGACGAAGAGAGAACAACCTCCATTCTGTCGGCATCGATCGAAATATTTCGAACGCCTCTTTCCTTCGTTCCATGTTTTTCAGCTGGTTCGTGATTCACGCGCTTCGATAGTACGGCACTTTTATTCGCGAACGAGATAGCGCTAATGGCGCCCGCTGAGTTACGCGCTTTCGCGACCGCTGGTTAGCCGGATTCTCGGTTATCCAGCAATCAACCTGCCACAGGTACCACCTGCTGAGAGTAACCTGCGTCAGACGTGTTCCTAAATCCCAGAAATGGCACCCAGGGGATCATTTCCCCTCGTATTTTCGGCCACTCCCATTTTTTTCACCTACGGCTTCGTTTTCGGGTTCTGAATACGGAATATAGATTGGCTTTTATTTAGGTGTGTCGTGTATGGTGATCGCGTCTTTTTTCTACTTTTTTCTTTTTTTTTTTCTTTTTTTTAATGACTTTTTAGTTTGATCATATTAAATTCTTTTCATGATCACTGATTTTAATTCGTCCGTAACCACTTGGGTTTTGAGTACCACTTTCTTGACTCTTTCGACTCCGTATTTTCATGAAACCTCTTGGTAATGACCCATTGAGCTTGCTTTCAAAACTCTGTCTCCTTTCTTTGTGAATTTTTTGTTACCAAAGACTCTCGTTAGAAGCTCACATTCTTGACATTCTTTCTTGACTCCCTTTTGTGAATCCCACTTAATCTTCCATTGTCTCCTTAACGCTCTCGCTCTGTAGAGGCATATGTGGAGAGTTCTTTCAGCAACTTAGATAGCTTTTTAAAAGTAGTAAAAAATCCTGAGTGATATGTGATACAATATTCTATAAAAAAGCTTGTAACTTATCATCCACTTTTACTGGAACATAGTAACAGCATTCTCTGCTAACGAAGAACCCTTAATAAATTCTTAACGCAGTCTAGTTTCCATAAAAAGTAGCAAACTAAAGTTATGCCTTCAACTTCATTTTCTGCTGACATTTTTGTTTCTTTTCCCCCTTTGTTCACGCTAGTATTAAATTATTTGTTGAGTCGAACACAGTAGCCCGGCGATTCCGCTTTGAAGGCCAATTAAGGCCGGTTCGAGAGATCCGCGGCGCTTCTCTTTCCTCCCCTTGTTGCTCGCGATCCGGCCCAATAAATTCGTCTTTTTTATACCAGTCGCTATTAAGCGTCTTAAGCGGCCGGTTAAAATTTTATTTCCCTTCATTACTTATTCCCCGACGACGCTGGATCCCGCGGCGCGACGCGCAACATTCTCTTGTTGACGCTAATTGAACGGGTAGCTCCGGAATAATGCTACGATCTATCGGCGACGGCCGCTCCCGGCTTTTCCCGCGGGAATCAATCAGGAACGCTCCCCAGCAGGAGAACCGTACACATCGATGTCATTGCTTAATGGACGACGCTCGCTGAATCAAGGAAATGCGACTAATTTGTGGCTTCGAGTGATTGACCGATCCAATTTTCGAAGCTAACGGAGAACCGCCTCACTGTCGAGATTATTGCGCGGAGATTCTGATAAATTGATTAATTGCTGCCTTTGATTGCCAGTTTTCAACCTCAAATTGAGTTTCTATTCAATTATCGTGAAGCTACGATCTATGGTAAAAGAGAAAGAAAGACAATGGATAGGTGAAGAATGAAAGAAATAATTGTGGTCGGCATCGCAATGATCAGGTATCGATCGGTACCGAAATATGCTTTCAAACCTTGCGAAATTTTGCCCATTGACGCTAATTAGCTAAACCACGATAATCACGTGATACTGGAGTGCTTTCCCGTGGGATCCAATCAGTGACGCCATGTACAGAACCACAGATGCATGATCAGTAGGTAGTACAAAAATCGCGAGACAGCAAGAAATCAAGAGCATGTAAGAAGTGATATAAAAAAGTGAATAGATAAAGGGGTTGGAAAAGAAAGACAGTGAAATAAGTGGGTATACGAACGAACGAAACGAACAAACGAACAGATAAAATAAGGTAAAGGGGACGAAAAGATGTAAAAAAAAAAGAAAAATATGGGAGAAGAAGCAGAAGAGATCTCTCGTGTTTTGTGAAGAGATCACCGTCAGAAGTAATTACTTCGCGGCTCCACCGAAGAGACGATTTTTTGCCGGCGTGCTAAGTGTGTTCCTTAATTGAATTTAAGGTTATTTAATATGCTTTTAGCCGGCTATCTGGTCCCTCTTACATACTCCTGGAAACACGAGGGATCCGATCGATCGAGGCAGCGGTGCCCGGTACCTTCTCCCCATCGAACCTTCGTACGCTTTTCTCTTCCTTCGTCGGCGGTCCGTCTCCCCGGCGAAACGTCACCCATAAACCTGCTACGTCCTGAATTATGTCGGGGCCTTATCGAAAATACGGGGCTTAATTTCTGCCCGCCGTCGTTTCGATTACAAAGCGAGAGGCTCGCTCGCCGAGGGAGAGATTTAATTGATGCGAACAGCCAGCCGATTGTCTCTCGTGCCCAACGTTGTTGCAACGAAGCTGCTGTAAATCCTCGAGAAATTAACGATTCCGCACCAGGCCATGGTTATTTGAGCTGCTGTCCCTTTATTCGGGCCGATCGAATTTCGTGATTGCTGGGTATTGAAATTTTGGTAGCTTGATGGAAACTGAATGGTGAAACGTGAGGTAAGATGTACGGGAATTTTGAACGGAAAGCTTCTGCTGTTTGATAGGATTGGTAAAGTTTGCCTAGCGATTAGAATTCTTGTGTTATAATTGCAGTAAACTTGAAATAGAAGTTGTCATCGGTCTTATTTGAGCGACTAAATGTTAGATTGTGGAAGAATTAGTAAATAAATATTTTTTGCGGTACAAAATAAATCACCAGCCTCAGTGATACAAGTAGATAATATTGTAACCAATTATGCACCAGATACTTTTTTTTTTTTATCTCTACAAGTGTCATAGATTCTCAGAAATTTTGCATCTTTTATTCCTTCCATTAGAACCCCGTGCAATTGTAACCACATTG
This sequence comes from Ctenoplectra terminalis, assembly GCA_019453375.1. Lineage (NCBI taxonomy): Eukaryota > Metazoa > Arthropoda > Insecta > Hymenoptera > Apidae > Ctenoplectra > Ctenoplectra terminalis. The sequence goes on from SMSQ01025946.1 coordinate 356,890, forward strand.
ACCTAAAACAAAGTAAAATCCAAATTACCGAACAGTTATTCCATTTTAAACACCTCCAACTTGATGTTCCCGCCCAGTGTTTAATCCACGTGGCATTTTTCAAACCGTTGCCGCGAAATTAATCGGCTGCTGAAAAACTAATTTGAATATCAAATGACCGGGCTACCGGGGAATAAATTACGAAACTGGCCGCACGCCGTGACAAGAGGCTCGAACGACATACGCCAAAGTATTCCGCGAATACGCGTCTTAAATCAGACCGCTGGTACCGGTCCACGTGTACACAAGGGGACAAGCAATGGCGTCTGCGATCCATGGATCGATTTACGGGGTGGTGGTAAATAGCCGTTGTAATTTAGCCAGCCTGAAAGAGTTAGTAAATAACCTTCTGGTTAGTCACTAATTACCGCCGGTCCGCAACAAAATATCAGCTTGTATCAACCCTGTGTCAATCGCCTCGAGACGCAGGAAAATCGCCTGAGCTAACTTAAGTTACTATTCGTGAACCCGAATGCACGAATTTTACAGCAAAATAGAATGGAGTGCTTATAATTTTATAACATTTAATTTTCTAACTGAAATCTGCCTAAATTAAAAATAGTCTACTTTGTAAAAATATTTCCCGCAAAGTTTCTGCAACTTATCCTAATTCTGTTTTACCAGGAAATTACTAAAACTGTTTCTAAGACTAATAAAAATTATTTAATTCAGATTAGTTTAGACAACATATCTGATGCTTTATCTGTTAACATATCCAACCATTTGCTATTTGAAAATAATTATAAATTAATTTCTCATCAACTCTCCAAAAATAAAATTAACATAAATATCCCCACCAACGCAGTCGAAGCTAATTAAATTGCGTATACCCAATTAACCTCGATTTCCTTCGTCTCTCTAAAGTTTACCTGACCGTGTAAACGTAGTTTATTAAAGATACACAAAGAAAGTGATCGTGCCAGAGCACGAGACCATTACAGCCTGTGAGCTCGATTTGAAATCGGCCCTGCTTATTATTTCGGAGAGATCCCGCTGCCAGACCTTTACTATAGCCGACGTGGTGTCAATCAGTCTGACGCGAGCCACATGCAAGACAGTCACGATCGTTAAATCGGGCAACGGTTCAGCTTCGCGCGTTAATTGTTACAATCACTCTCGTGGCAATGGTGCCGTTAGCTATAAGGTAACCGCGCGAACGATCGAACGGAGTGAAAGACTCAGGTTCAAAAACGAACACTGAAAGCGAACGATTCAAATCGAGGGCTGCAACTCTGTTTCGGATACGGTGCATCGTGTTGCATTACTGAAAATCAATTTTATCCCCTTCCAGCTGGTGGAGTTTTTCATTCGATGCTGTGGTTGCAACGGAACCGTGGTGTTACGCTGATCACAAAGTGACCGGGCTCCCTGTGGCTTTGTTTTAGATCGAGGTGTTCGTTCGCGAGTTCAACGATTTCAGTATTAAGAATTTTTGATTATTTTTTAACTTGGATTTCTTTATGGGAGATGATATTTCGGCGAGAAATTAATTGTGATCGAACTTCATTGTATTACGGTATTATCGTGTGTACGTAAGGAATTGGAGATTATGCATTAAAGTTACGCATCGAATAATGTACCGATATTAATTAATATTAATATCATAGATTCGTTAGATTTATCGAACGTTCCGCGAATAAAATTATTCAAAGGCTAGGTTTTACGAATAATCGCATCGAGTTTAATTTATTTAACATCCTTATGTTTCCAACTGTTATAAATCAATATCAGAAGTTACGTTCTACAGGAGAAATAAATGAGATCGAAGTTGTAATTCGCTTCGATTTCCAGGTAATCGAGTGGATGCGTCCGGAAACGAGAAAAGTTGAAAATTTCGACAAGGTCCACGAGAACAGAGCTCTCGAGGTATCATATTTCTCGTTGAATCTAATTTATTCCGACCGGTGAACAGTCAAAGATTTCTAGATTCCGTTCTACCTGCGAGACTTTTTTAAATTGCCAAGCCAGAAGATTTCTGTGAGGAGGAGAAGTTATTACGGGTCAGCGGGGTGTCCGACTATTTCGTGTTACTACATTCGAATAACAATTACACGCAGAGCAATTATATTTTCTCGGTGATGTCGGTTCCAAGGAAGACTGACAGGTATCATTTGTCTGTCAGAAACCACGCGAATAATTAACGTCCTTCGTCAAGGCTTTAATTAATGGACCAAATTGGTCCATACGCTGAGCGATGATCTCTTTTTGGGATTGTAAATCGATATGACTGGAATATTATATTTAGTCTAATCGTCTTGTTCATTAGTAGAGGAAAATTGTATAATATAGAGAGGGTTATGTGTAGAAATGGGTGTGGTCTATCCTCGAACGTTATAACCAGCACAATTTCGCCATTTTTTTTTTTTTATACACAAAAAGACAATCGCATGGTAATTTATTAATATACAATTTTAATATTCCTCGTATTCGGAACTTTCTCTATATTAGGCAATTTTCTTCTAACATGTTTCTATCACACATATAAAGAAAAATGAATATGAAGAAGAATCCTGTAGAGAAAAGTGTCACGAGGTCCACATATCGCCGGTAGTAACACGATAAATCGCGCTTCAAGACGCAGGTGGTAACCACGTCGCGTTTCAAAGGGATGGGGTCCGGCGGAGCGTCAACTTTCGATAATTAATCAACGATGGAAGATTACTATCTCGGCTGAATTATCTACGTGTAAACTAGCCGCGCGCCTTGTACCTCTATTGTACGACCACTCAACCCTTCCATTGTGGCCGCATGAGAAATCGTCCGGGATTCGAACGGCTCCGTGGGTTTTGTTTTACTCGAGATGCTTCCTGTGAGACGCGTGCGGACCTCCCGTTTCAGTTTCTCTCGTATCGTCGTAATATAGCGACGGGAGGAAACTCTGTATCGCTGTTTGTCGCGGCATACTAAACTTTGTAATATCTCGTCTTGCGATGCGACGCAGTAAATTGCTGGTAACGAATGGGAGGCGAGCGTGAAACGTGATATTTACATTGTAAATAGTTTTACAGTCGTACCTCTTTGTGAGATGCGAGCATTTTTTAGCTGTAGCGAGACACAGCGAAATTGCCTCGTCTTTTAGGATTGAAATATGTCGAGGAGACGTTACGAGTTGTTATAAATATCTGGTTTATTTTAAGAAGAGACGTAGAACTATTTTGTTGGGTAGATTCGATGAGAAATTTTGATTCGTACCTGATTCACTAAATTGTTATTTTTATTTAATCGTACGAGTGTTAAGATGAAGTTCATTAATTCTAACACCGAAATTAATTTACAATTTAAATTAATTTCGATTCTCACAATCATCTACAGCATTTGATTCTTAACCGCGATACCTAATTACGCGCCGCAACTTTAAAATTTGTTATCGTAAATAATATTCACATGCAAGCCACGTCCCATAATTACAAAAACTACAAATGATCCTTGTCGACCCTGGAAATTTATCCGCAAAAGAGCCAACCTTATTCCGACAAGCATTCACCATAAAAAGAACGGCTTCCACATTTTCAGGATTTTACGAATCCGTAATTAACCGAGCACCGTTCGCAGGTGTTCTTAAACGTGCGAAAAGGGTGTCCAGGTTTCCTCGAGGATCAACAACATATCGTGTTCCTTATAAAAATGTCCTCCTCACCGTTTGTAATTATCCCAGCGTCGTTGATGAGATCGCTGGGAGCAACGAAGCGTCCAGCGACGTCCCATCACAAAGTCTACGCCAATTATGTAAATCCGGCGACCAATTAAGCTTTTCACTTTTTTATTTTTCCCTTTTTCCTCTCTTCCACGTGAACGACCAGCAACCGTTCACCTTTCTTTTTCACCGTCGAAGTCACACGTAGCCAACGTATACCTTTAATTCGAAAATTATGGTTTGCGTGTGGAATAATTTGAAGGCGTTGATCGTTATCGCCGATCCGAAGGGTGCTTCAGCAGGGGGTGAAATGGATGACACGTAGGAACCGTTGTAACACTGTTCGTTTCCGAGCCGAATCCCTAGACGTCCAGTTCGAGACGTTGAACAACCAATCATCGCGGACACCGTCCACTGACTGGAGATTAGGATCAGGGGAAAAATCGTAAAAGCTTGCTTTTCGGACGGTTTGCTCCTCTGCATACTGATCCAGGACCTTTCGAGACAGATTAGCTGTAAATTATATTTTTATGTTGTTTCTACTCGAGATGATTGTCCAATGAACAGTATACCGGTCATTTATTTTTAATGGCCATTTTTATTCCTCTGGAAGCCATAAATGAACGCTTCTGGAAGGTTAAAAGATGTTTTACGTGAAATTAATTTTGTAACTTCTGGTTATAAAGTGTCCATTGAAAATTTAGTGGCGTTTAAAAGTCTCGCGATTCGTGAACGATGACTTTCCAAACGTTTGTAATTTTTCCTTTACTTTCGATAAATTTCAAAATGAAAATCGGACAATAACTTTCGTGGAAGATAAAATTGAATTCTTGATAGGCTCGTAAAGTTTCTACCAAAGGTGTTACGAGATATTTTTATCCTCCATCCCGCGAAAAGGATTAACCAGCCCTAAGGTGTCCGAGATGATTGATACGTCGCCAAGAAAAATGTCGTAGGCTCTATGACGACCCTTAAGAATCTTTAGAGGGAAACACCTGCCTTGTAGAAACAATTTTTCATCATAAAAATTCCTCGCGTGTATCATCGCTCTTGGTCATCTATTTTCTCATTGGACAGATGACGTTCATCCATTTAAATCCTGCGAGTCCCTTTACCCATTATGGTGGCTGTTTCCTCACCCATCTGACATTTCCTTCCTACGTTCGTTAATTTATCAGGTAACTCGCACCATTTCAACCCTTATTATATCATCGAAATTACTAAAACATTAATGGGCTTATCACATTTAATTACGAATATATTAAGTCGCACGTATTAACGATTGTATTTTATTTGACAAACAATTTCCAAAAGAAAGGGGATCAGAATGGACAAACACTGTAACCGATCGTAAAATATCCACGTTACAATCAATTTGCATTTTAATTCTCGTCCCCATCCACGCCTGAATTTAAAAACTCTTCTCGATATCGACGAAAGACGCGTTAATGTTTTTCCCTATTACCATAATAATTTCCCATCGACTTCTCCCGGTGTTCGACGCGCCTGAGTATCGAGTTCCATCGAATCCTCGCATAATCCTCTTCGTGCATTCCAGCTCAGGCGTTTCGACGAGAAGAAGTAACATGTTTTCGCTTCTCTTTTCTCTCGAACATCAGGGGGTGCTATTGTACGGTGATGTTTGTGTACAAAATACGGTATTGACACGTTCAGAGACGGTCATTAGAGCTCATTGTTGACAGTTCGTACGTCGAATCGTCTCTAACGCTTCATCTTGATGTCCTGGCACGTTTTAAGGAGATCAGTTACGAAGGATTTCGAGAAATCGGTATACCGTGCTTCCTGCCTCGTTATCGCGTACTCGCCAAGTGAATGGCACCGTGGTTCGGTCACGTTTCCTACATAAATCCAGCCTTTTCCTACCACTGCTGTGTAGATAGGAAACCCACCTTACGCGTGGAACACCTGAGGGTTTAACGATGAACAAAGCTAATTCAGACGTCAATCTTCGGACGGAAATATTTCATGGAAGCATTCCATCAAATTTATCATCGAACGTACTTCCATTAAAGACTTGAGCATCTCTGCATAATTCTATAATTATACCTCGTTGCTTAATGATTCTTATATTAATGAGGCATCCAAATTTTTGATCAAGTATTATTTACATTTTCCTATACTACATCCTAAATTCCACTGAATAGCAGCTTCCATATAACGATCCGCTGGTTAATTTAACCATCGTTAACAGAGTTTCAAGTAGCGTACACAATGCAGAAGCTCGCAATTAGCCTGGAAATATCTTCGTAGTAGAGAAACATCCGGATCCTTCATGGGATTTTAATAATTGGAGCACGTGGAACGCGATACGACCACGCTGAAGAGCAAGTACGTGAGCGTGGCCAGGCGACATGCCGGTATAGTACTTAAATCTGAAGAAGCCCGAGGGAAGACGGACGAGTAAGGAAGGCATCGAGACTCGAAAGGCGGTACAATTACAAGCAACGGCTTTTAATGGACCAGCCGGGAAATATTCCAGCCGTTTTCGCCGTGCCACGCGTACCTACGCTCTGTTCGGACAAGACAATTAAAAATAATTGTCCTTCTTGTTACCGTACGCCGATCACCTGAAAATATTCCGTCTCCGCTTGTTCTCCAGCTGTTCCGCGAGTGCATTTTTTGCGGCTTCCCACCGCGAAGAAAGAAATGGCGTCGACGTCAGAGAACGACGAATCTTCCTACTAATCTTTTTTCCCAATTTTGGGTCTCCGAGGATTGCTTATGGCGGAATTCATTTTTTTGCGTATCGATAGACACTTGTGGAAAGGTAGATGAACTTTTAGATATTCATTTCCATGTGTGAATTTTTAGATCTTTGTGGTGGAATGTTTTTTTAGTTTTGCTAATTAAGTGTCCAAGTCTTCGAAGTTCGAACTTTTTTAGATTTCCATCGCGGAGGAATACACGACGTAACACGATTAAAGTAATTTATAAAATCCAGCTCAATTCCACGTATTTTATAGTGTTTAATTCGCCCCGATTACGGGGAACACCTCTGCACCTTTTTCATTTCACCTTCAATGCCGCAATATTTTGTTCAACGACTTCTAATTGCAGAAGTGCACCGTGCATTTTGAAATGCAATGTTTCATTCAATTTTGACGAACCCGGTAAATTGTAAAATTAATTCTTTACATTGTTCCAAGTTGCCATAAAGCTAAAAATTTTGAATTTTGTTGTATCTGAAACAAATACCATTACGTTACGTATATTTTTATTAATTAATGCAGGCTTTTACCAAGCTAGAAATTTTAAGGCGAACGCAAAACCATCAAGGTTACGTTGTTCCAAATCAAGTATGAACGTGAATATATCAGGAAAAATTCTTCTTCCCTGCAACAGCGACATGTTGCAACACTTCTTGTATCAAGGATCGTCCACTCAAAGGATCTCGTAAACTCTCGCGAACACGGCTAGAAGATCGTTGCAACAGGGTTGCGCAACGAAACGATTAATGATCGGAGATCGATCGAGGGAGATCATGGGAATCGGAGCATTGGCCGAGCTCCAGGCGTCAAATGCATCTGCATCGAAAGATCGGCCACGTCTGCCTCGTAAATTTCCTCAGACGATACCGAGGGAAATTCAGTAATGAGACGTCGATTATTTTTAAAATCTAACCGCCGGTCGAATCGTTTCACTGACGCAATTCTATCTGCTATTCCGGCGTTGTCAAGCAACAGCAGTCGAAGCTTCGATAGATCCTTGCGATAGGATCGGTGAAAGGTGAGGCTTGACGCGAAATTTTCGTTCGAGTCCTTTGCTAGCAACTCCGCGTAATTTAATTTTCAACGAGCCAGTTTCAACTAATCGTAAAAACTAAATATTTATAAATATCTGTGATACAGAAAATTGTTATTAATATTTTGCTACGGTATAAAAGTAATTACTGACTCAATTACTCCTCGACAAATCGTCCATAGCGCGATAAAGATAATTAACTTAGTCTTCAACTTTATTAAATGCAAGTGATCAACGATGAAAAAAGAAAGTTGTTAATTACGGACTCATCGACTAATATATTCGATAATTAAATGAAGTTTCTTTTTAAGAAAATGGAAGTTTCGAAGAATTTTAATATGGACGAGTATAAAAAAGTATTTGAAAAAAAGGAGCACAGTATCTTCGATCATTAGCACCGCGGCGGCCGTATTACGGTTCCATTATTGAGAAGAGCGGGCCCATGATCGAGACGTTCGATCCGACGACAGTAAAGGAGGATGTCACGTTTTCCAAACGAAATTCTACGATTGATTTACCCGATAAAGAAGCAATTCTTGGGCAGAGAAGTTTGAGTCACGATAAATCACTGTCGAGGTAAGTAGAGGGCGGTAATCGACGTCCAGGCGAAACCCGTGGCGCGTTCTATCCGCCAATAAAACGCGCAGTAATTGGCCCTTAATAATCTCGTCATGACTTGGGATTGCAGCCTGATCGAGACGCCCGCCACAGCGCTCTGTTATTATCCGCGACGATTTAATTACAAAATTAATGCGCTCTATTAACCGGGTAAGCACGAGCAGACGCGATCCCATAGCGAAGGGTGGAAAGGGGGAGGACAGTGTAATTTCAGAGTACCATGTGACTGACTATGTTCTTGGAAAATGATACTGGAACACGAGCAACTTTCGTATGATGATTATTGAATGTGAAACGATTTATTTCTTAAGGTAACACATTTCATACGAAACTTTATTTCTTGATCGATAAGAAAATGGAAGCTTTCGGAGTTNTTCAACTTTATTAAATGCAAGTGATCAACGATGAAAAAAGAAAGTTGTTAATTACGGACTCATCGACTAATATATTCGATAATTAAATGAAGTTTCTTTTTAAGAAAATGGAAGTTTCGAAGAATTTTAATATGGACGAGTATAAAAAAGTATTTGAAAAAAAGGAGCACAGTATCTTCGATCATTAGCACCGCGGCGGCCGTATTACGGTTCCATTATTGAGAAGAGCGGGCCCATGATCGAGACGTTCGATCCGACGACAGTAAAGGAGGATGTCACGTTTTCCAAACGAAATTCTACGATTGATTTACCCGATAAAGAAGCAATTCTTGGGCAGAGAAGTTTGAGTCACGATAAATCACTGTCGAGGTAAGTAGAGGGCGGTAATCGACGTCCAGGCGAAACCCGTGGCGCGTTCTATCCGCCAATAAAACGCGCAGTAATTGGCCCTTAATAATCTCGTCATGACTTGGGATTGCAGCCTGATCGAGACGCCCGCCACAGCGCTCTGTTATTATCCGCGACGATTTAATTACAAAATTAATGCGCTCTATTAACCGGGTAAGCACGAGCAGACGCGATCCCATAGCGAAGGGTGGAAAGGGGGAGGACAGTGTAATTTCAGAGTACCATGTGACTGACTATGTTCTTGGAAAATGATACTGGAACACGAGCAACTTTCGTATGATGATTATTGAATGTGAAACGATTTATTTCTTAAGGTAACACATTTCATACGAAACTTTATTTCTTGATCGATAAGAAAATGGAAGCTTTCGGAGTTCAGTTTTTATTTTATTTTCCGTTCTTGTGATCATTTTCTGATCGAAATATGGTATTGAGATTTATGGTCGTGGGATTTATTTCTTTGGCACTTATTTTTTATAATTCTATCATTTTTGTTTGTTGGTAAAAATGATAGCAAGTTTTGTCATAGCTTAAAGAGGCATGAAATAGAAATAGTTTTAATCCGAAGCAAATATATAACAAGAGAACTGGTGGAGTTAAAAGAAACTTTTCAATGATTCTTAGATACAAGAAAAGCGACAAGTATTAAATGAACAGCCTATCTCCGTCTATAAAAACTCATCTTTTAAATTGTTTCGAGAGGCACAGAACTACATAAAACAACCATACAATTTGTCAGAGCTACAGGTATAAAACAGAAGCTTTCACATTATGATCAGCACGCGATATCGAAGTCAATGTAAACTCGATAACGACGTAAGTGCATGTTTTGAACAGCTGTTAATGCACCCGCTGTGCCATCGGTTTTAATTAAACAGCCGATTTATCTTGCAACGGATTACAACGTGCCGATTACAAAACGAAATATCGTTGGCGTCGCGTGTAACGATCGGGTTTCATTTGACATCGAATTGATATCGATTCATTTAATTGCAATCGACGTCTCTCACTTGTTAATAAAATTGAAAGAAAGAATCTAGATTAACCGATACACGTACCGAGTCGCAATTCCCAACTCGAATCAAATTGCAATTTCTCACGTATATGAATTTACGATGACGAGTACCATTTCTCAATTCTCCAATAGGTACCAAGAAAAAAAAAAGAACACGATGATTTAGTGATCCGGCTCCTCCCAAATTGTTACCGTCAAACGAACAATTAATAATAAATTTCTGGGACAGGAATATTCTTGCGACTAGTATCCTTTTAGTGGAAAAAAATGCCAATAAGATAATTAATTATTCATGTATATGTCTGTTTCGCGTGTTCTCATGGTCGACCACCGGTGTGGCTGCTGGTCAAAATCACAGTTGCACGGACCACCCTGAAAACCGTATTAAGTTAATATACCATGCAAAAGCACCTTTATAACGACTGAATAGTAATTACTATCAGTCTAATACTGTCAATTCTTGCTGATGTTTCTTCACGATGAAAACATGTTTCGACTTTTTTCACCGAATCTATCGTTTCGTTTGATCTAGCAGCAACCAAACAAGGCTTTAACGATTCTCGCCTCCTTCTAAGAATCCAGCGAAGTATAGCGATCTTTACGATAAACTCCAACGAATCACATAGTTCTACAATTTTACCAGGATTCCAATTCGAAATAGTTTCTGCTTCAGGGAATCGCTACAACAAAGTTAAATTGAGTTTGGAACCGCAGATGAAAAGCCAGACCTCTGTTAGTAATTCAGAAAATTTCACAGTCAGTTCTTTCAGAAACTTTTGTCCCCTATCATACACGCATGTTTCTGTCACAGGATTTTTTTTCTTCTGCGTGGACTTCAGAAATAATTACCTTATTATTTTTATTCCAACATGTTCTTTTTGCAATTATCACACAGTGTTTCTAACGTGAAACGAATTTTTGTTCTCTCTCAAAAATAAGAATATTAAATATTAAATATTATATCAAGGTTATTGTTTAGACGACCTCGAAAATCTTAAGACCTCTCTTACGCGAGCAAACGAAGCATAAATTAAATTTTCTTCGCAAAGGTGTTTCAGCTTTCGCAATAAACGCGATTAAGATTGCTTCAGACACCTTCAGTCCGCTTTGTATTATCTCGTGCATTGTTTTCGCGAGCGTTTGAGCCTCAGAAAATTTTCCTTGCATGTCAACGAAGCGGGCAGGTGTTTCTGTCGGCTCCTTCACGGTCGTCGCGTGGCAGAAGCGGGGTCGAGGCGAGACCAAAGCGAACTCGAAGCATGACCGGCTCTCTGTCTCCCCTTTTCTTTTCTTTTTTATCCTTGTTCATCGTCAGGTATCGAAGAAGGACCGACTGTTCGCCTTTTCTCTTTTCGCTCTATTTCGCGAGACAGTGGTCCTTCTTTGTTTCTCTTAGACCACGTAACTGTGGTCTTCCTTGGTTCCTAGCGTCGTTCCTTCTTTCACTTAAGCTTGCGTGTATCTTTCTTTGTCGTGGCGAGTGCCCTGGTCCCTCTCTGGTTCACCAGAAGAACGAGAACTGCCATTAGAAGCACCCCGTTCCATGTAATTTGACCACGGACAATGTGGACCACACGAAGCGCGAAGCTTACCTACGTTGCACAGAGGTTCTCACAATTGCTAGCGATTTCGTGGCTATATGATCCCAATTTTTGGTACGAATCTAAGACCTCCAAACTGAATAAATTAATTTTTCTAACACTAGTTTTACTAAATATTTAATTCTAATCTAATTCATTCCGTGTTACTCCAGTTTTTCTACTTTTATATTTCAGAATTTTGTACGAAATTTTTCTATGAGAATTTTCTATGAAACCCTGAAAAAAAAAAAAAAAAAAATAGAAACTACAATTTTTAGAGAATTTTATTTGCTGTTAATATTCTTAGTATACCTAACAAACGTAATAAAAAATTTTGTGTTCTTAAAAAATATGCAACCTTAAATATAACAACTCAGGAACTATAAGAAAAATGTAACTTAATAAGCAAACATAATACATTGTTTTTTAAATACTCGAATAATTCAGAAGCTGAAGAAACGTGCTCGAAACACAGGGTTCGTAATTACGCATTCGTTATCGCGCACGATCATCGCTGTATCGGTAAATCTTCGCTAAATCGCAGAAATTACGTCATATTGCTTGCACAGTAAGGACGGGATGGATTCTTTTCACGTCCCGTTCCGAAGCAGGTGCACACTCATAAAACGTGTTTCGATGAAACGTTTCGCGACCGCTTCATGCCTTACATTATTACTGCATTGCCGCTGATGCATTGCTGGTTGCGGGTATACATTATTATCGTGCTGCACCATATTCGATACCTGAAAATTTCAACTTTGTATCATCGTGAAATTACAGCATACAATGTAAGGCAATAACTATACAGAAACCAATTGCCCGGCATGACGAATCCTCAACACGACGTTATCAATATCAATTAATCCCAATACTCCTTTGCGAAAATCAGGTTTTTATAAATTAAAAACATATACATATAAATATAATTGAAATTCGTTTCATCTCGCACAGTAGTTTAAAAAAGGAAATGATTAATATATGTTACGATATTGTTAAATAAGTATTTATTTTATGTTTCATCGAATAAGAAAATAATGACCTACGTTTAATGCAATTTAAAGGTACGAAACAATTAAGACTTAATGCGATAACTACATAAAATGAGCTTTAAATTTATGTTTGAGCATCACTGAAGACAGATGCTACTTCTCTATGCAGAGCAAAATCTCCGTTCTTTGCTCTTCACCAGCGCTTCGTCTTTGAAACAGGGATCCACGCGCGCGCATATAATTATAAGACGATCATCATCGTTCTCCTCGTCACCAGGAGGATCTTAGCATTTGTTCACCGTAGAGAATGCTTAAAAGCACGTGCAAAATTGCCTATTCATTAGATTCGCACTCCACCGCGACGTTATTCGAATTAAGTTCAATCGCTAATGAATCATAATTTAATAGCAATCAAGTGACACGAAAATGTCTTATTTTCCAAAGGCTGAATAGATGGTTAATAAGCGAGGATACGATAAACGTTCCGTCTTTCAGGAAATGATTGTGTGCAAAGATTTTATCACGTAAAAATGTAAATAAAATTTTCTTTTATAAACCAGGAAACCGGACACATGTATGGTCATCAATCACTTTCCTTCAAATTTTTAGAGGAAGACTGACGCGATTATTATTCGATTCGCCGATACTCGATGTAGGTAGAAATTACGCGTCTGCATATGGTACGATAATGAAAATCATCTGACGCGTCAGTGCATCGCTGAATCACTATGGTCTCAGTTGCAACTCGACGTTATNATGAATGAGGTACTTATGAGAAGTTAAATAGTCTTTAAGGTTAAAATAGAGAAAGTGTTCTTCCTTTTTCATAGGTACTTTAAATAGTAATTTAAATTTCAAATATTCTTTTCTTTGAGGTANTTATATTAATGAGGCATCCAAATTTTTGATCAAGTATTATTTACATTTTCCTATACTACATCCTAAATTCCACTGAATAGCANATGAGTAAGAGAATTCAAGAAAATGGAAGAAATAATGTATTATGGACGGTAGAATTATTTTGATTTTTATTGTTTGATTGTACGAGGAGCTGTTTGTCATGAGTTCATTGACAATTCTATGGAAAATAGACATAATGTCGAGGTTTGCAAAGCAATCAGACCTTACCATCTGCTATCGCGTTCAATCGTGTTTTCATTAAAGAAATCATTTTGTACGGGGTGGTCACAAAGTCATCAAATGCACCGCTCTCTGGTGGAGGTCCATGTTGCGATTAATGAAGGTACTGCCGAATCACTGGCCGAAGATAGAAGCTGTTGCACATGTGAGCGGACATGGTAGGCACTTTTGACTGACTTTCAATTAGGCTTCTTTGATCGCGTCAGAGGTTCTCAGTTCATATTAAAGAATACTTTCTAGTTTTCAATTATTAATTAGAATTTTTTTAATTATTCTTCGTAACGAAAAAATAATTCACAGTAACTCAATAACAAAATAAGCTCGACAATGTCGATAAAAAAATTATTACGTTATTTGCTGCGCGAATGATATTTAAACAAGTTGTGAATTTCAAGCATGCACGAATTATATAGTGTAAAATTCATTTAGGTACGATGTCCGAAAATTAGTAAAAATCGCGCGAGCGGAAAGGAGCAAGGAGCATACGAAAATAATTCATTTGCATACCTTTGACTGCCGCCGTAATAAAACATTCTTAAAGGACGGCCCCACTACCGATACCCGTTCCTATAGGTCGCGCCTTAATTGGCGGAATAAGCCTTACGTAATCAATTCGAGCGCTAATTGGAATTATAGGGATATCAGATTTGGGTAATTAAGAAAGGACACTTGATTACATTGCATGCATGCGGTTCAGCAATTAAGAGAAGAGTCATCGCTCCGGCGAACAATGTTGCTCGCTGGAAAATTTAAAGCCGTTGAAATTATTGCTTGATTATTAGCTGAAACCGATAAACACAGTTCTCCCTGAACGTGCAGCTTACAAACGAGTAATTACTGCAATTAAAAAGATTGTGTCTCGCGGCACCCTTCCTTAAGGATCTCGCACCATTGGTGGAATCCAAGCGAAATTGATAATAGAGAATTTTATTCCACTCGAGCAAACGCGAGTCTTTAATTTTCTTTGAAAATAGATACTTTATTCGATCATAATCATTAAAATCATGATTTGAGAACATATTTCATGGTTGATTCAAAGATACGTCTAACTGTAAAAACTTTATTAAATTATATAAAAATTACTACATTGTAGATACTATACTAAAAAAAAAAACTCATCAATCGTTACGTATGTCCTATTATTATCAGTAATATCGGTTCGATTTCCTGAAAGTTTTTTTCATTAAGATGGTCATTATTTCCTCGGAGTCGATTATTAATTTATCAATTTATTTCTGCAGCTACATATCATGCTCAATCGTAATAAAAAAAAGGGTAGACGGTATCCCCGAGCCGACAATTTTTTATTGGCTGTAAAGATTCTGCGAAACAGTTCCCGGCGTAGTTCTCGTGAAAAGGAACCGTGAATCGCGAGGACCTTGCACTCGCAGAATCACGTTCGCCCGTGGTGGGGTCAGGACCCCGGTTTCCCACAGATTACGTCGAGGCATGCTCAGCAGGGAATGCCATTACATTCGCGATCGCCGATCTTTATGATTCCATCCAGCCAAAAAGGTCGGGCCAATTTTAAAACCACCTTACCACCGATCCTCACTGAAGGCTATGAGTCGTGTCACGATCTTGGAACAAGCCAACCAAATTGTCTTACTTATGGTCCCGCTTAAAATTTTTCGTATCTCTTCATTCCCATTTTGCAGAAATTTGTAGAAAGAAAGAAAGATCAGTTATAAGTAACATATTTGTTTTATATACATCATTTTTTAAATATTTTTCTTCGTAAAGAATATAAAAGATCACGAGCAATATCGATTTTTCACTGTAATGATACGTGTTCACAAATTTTTTTTTATATTAAATATTGAATTAATCAATTAATCAGGCTATTGAATGCTAAGCCAAGTTTTTCGCTTCAATCCGAAATAGAAGCAATTACACAAAAGGAACTTCAGTTTCTCGTTCAATAGCTGTACGATACACTTATGATATAGCTGTACTACTGCGACACCGCTTGTGCGGACGTTGAAGTCTCCAGGCNCTATTGAATGCTAAGCCAAGTTTTTCGCTTCAATCCGAAATAGAAGCAATTACACAAAAGGAACTTCAGTTTCTCGTTCAATAGCTGTACGATACACTTATGATATAGCTGTACTACTGCGACACCGCTTGTGCGGACGTTGAAGTCTCCAGGCATTAGCTCGGCGCTTTCGCTGAAACTCTTCGCTCTGCGATACTTAATCGTATCAATCTTTAACCACAACCAATTTTTACCTTAAATTCTCTACTTTATTATCCGGCGATCATTGTTAACAAATATTTACAATAATTTATTTAAAAAATAGCTTTTGTTTCCAAAAGGTTTCCCAACACTCCAAGACTTAAATTTCTGAATTTTTTNCTGCGATACTTAATCGTATCAATCTTTAACCACAACCAATTTTTACCTTAAATTCTCTACTTTATTATCCGGCGATCATTGTTAACAAATATTTACAATAATTTATTTAAAAAATAGCTTTTGTTTCCAAAAGGTTTCCCAACACTCCAAGACTTAAATTTCTGAATTTTTTTCACTAATCGTGTAAAATGAAGTTGAGCAATTCGAAAATTGTCATTATTGAAAAAACTGCGGAATATTTGCTGAATTTTTTAACAAAATATTACGAATGTTTGTACATTTTTTTGATGAACATTTTACAAATTTCTTAGAAAGTTTTTATGAATATTTTACAAACTTTTTACTAACCTTTTATGAACATTTAACGAACTTTTTATGAATTTAGCGTGAAATATTTGATCAATGCAGGCGTTAATGTGCATAACCAGAGGATATTCGTTCTCTCGTGACAGTTCATTTCGTTCTCTACCTAGAAGCCAGTGCAAGGTCAGAGGGCACGCGTTATACGACTAACTCTTAATTGGGTTTGCGCTACGTGGACGAGCGAAAGTTAATCTGGGACGCGTTTACGATCGCAAAAAACTATCGACTGAAATTGGAGACGTGCCTATTAGTGCGTGCGGTGTGTCTAGCGGCGATAGTCGACAGGATATTGGCGGTCTCCGATCAAAAGCAAGCGAGCCAAGGTGATTGTGAAAGGGGTACGTTTTTTTTCGCAGGACCAACCACCGGTCTCGTTGCTGGAATGAGTTTTTAGCGTAAGATTCGCCTCGGTGATAATCTCCTAGCGGCTACTGGTTATTGCTCGACATATAGAGGCTTGGAACGGTAGGTCAAGGTAATCCGATACCTTCGAAGCCACCTTCCATCGTAGATTATGCCATTACCTTACCTTCCAAGGTATTCTCGATCATGTTTCATCGTATGGAGAACCGACGAGCAGCGGTGTCTTTATTTTCCTTCGAGAAAAAAATAAAGAAAAAAATAATGTAAACGCATGGTCGGGGGATTAGAAAATTAAGAATGTGTTAAACGAAACGAATACTTCTTTTTTTCTTTTGGAGATGTTGAGGAAGATTGGAAGGTTTTATGGTGAATGTCGTGTTTCGACGAGCATGATGTTAAATTTTATGTTCAGTAATTCTTATAATAGTTTCTTTGTTTTATTAAAAAGTTTACCAATTCTGAGACATTATTCAACCAATAGAAGTATCACAATATTTCATTCTCCATCCCTTCACGCAATATAAAAATCGAACCTATTAATTAAAAACCAATTACACCGTCTGACAAACGACTACTCTATTCTACTTAAAAAATTCACTACGCTCCAGCAATAAAAATAACTAACAAAGCTAAAATCAAGTTATCCTTTACCAGATGGTTGAAAACACTGTCGAATCCATTCTTACGAAATCCAATCATTTGACCAACGAAATTTACAAAGACCGATGAAACGAATCACAGATGTTAGGTGGAAAACACCGAAAAGGAAGGATCCGTGTTCCTAACTCGTTTTTGATCACGGTTTCTGAGTTACGAGAAGGATTCCTCGAGCAACTTCTGAGCTATTGTGTGGCTGGAAACGCCTCGCCACGCTTTAACGCGCATAACACGACGCTACTTTTGGATACCCACCACTTTTCTAGCACATAACTTTTACCAGGCACCGGTTACGCCTATGCCAACTGGCTTACGCTGAAAACTTATGATTCGAGAGGAGCAGGTATGCCATTTCGCCTCTCCGCTTCGCTGTTGGACCGCAGCCGTAACGATTAGTTGTCACCATAAAGCACGGGAACGCTTTGTTTGGGTCCCGTTCTAATTTTCCGACGGAACCTCGCGCCCGTGAAAACATATCGTTTACGTCACATAATTCAGACCGGCCGAGAACAATGCTGAGACTTTATGCTTCGTAACAATTGTAAGATTATTGGAAAATAATCTGCAGCAGATGGATTACGCGCTCGTCGGAGAAAGTTGCTTTTGTAAAGAAAGTCAATCCTCGAGGAGCATTGCTTTCCCTTGGTGTCGTGCATTTCATGGGACCGCGTGGGAGGACGAGAAATAGAATTTTGCGTGAAGAAATAAATTTGAGAACTGCGGGAGATTCGGAGGGGAGCTGTGAAAATTAAATTGGTTTCCAATTTTATGGAAGATGATTGTAAAATTTATAAGTACCTAGTGGCGAGAGGTAATAGATGATGGTGTACGAAATGATAAAATGGAACAAAAAAAGGTACTTAGTGAATTACGTTTTAGTAATGGAAAAATAATTGGCAAATTGTTTTTTTGCAAAAGAAATTAATGAGTTTCTTACGTCAAAAACCATAGAATCATTAGGGCGATTAGTTGAGAGGATCAAAGGGGTCGACAGAAGATCGATCGATGATTAAATATCCGTGATAAAGAGGCCGGTTAAAGCGTGTCTAACGCGAAACTATTAAGCAGCCAATTTTGAAAATGAAAAATTCCTGATTCGATGGTGTTTCAAACAGCAGAATGTTCACGGCCGTGCTCGTTCGCGAGTGGATCGCGTAAAATGATCACGAAGCGTCCCAGAGATTGATCTTTAGAACGAACAAGACGTTGGCTGGAGATCGATCGACTTAAATTGAAGATTCGCGATAAAGTCACCGATCTAGGAAAGAATCTCCGATGCAATGGATGCTTGATTAAAGTGTCACTCTCTACACCGTCGAAACGTCTTCCTGATAAAGATAAGTCTGTTATCGAAAATTAACATATTTCTAGGTCGGTGCAGTTCCTGTATTTTTCACGCCTCTTAAATTTAATTCGGAACACTCTATCCGTCGCTTTAAATTGTTAGAAATTTTATCTTGAAAATAATAAAGTCTAACGCAGACTAATGTCCGGTCCACATCTATAGTCCACGCCTATGATCATCCTCGAAACAGGATCCAGATCAGCGATTCTATCGCGAATCCTTAATTCCCAATCGATCGATCCCTTCCCTTTCTGTTTCGTCTAGGATCGATCGCGGACGAGATTCAACGTGGTCCTTCCTTTTATGCGAAGAGCGCGCTTATTCGGGCGCGGACATCAAAGGGCTCCCTCGAAGCGACCTGTCTGTAATTACAGACACGAGGCGTGGCCCCGTGGAAGAACAATAGGGCCGCTCTTTATCTCCCCCTCTTAACCCCAGACGCGATGGGATCTCTGATCTGGACGCTCTTCGGCCCCTCTGCGATCCCATCTACTCGCCGCGGAATATCGATCGGCTATCGATCGCCGATAAGACGATTTTAGGCGCTAAGGAGTTTCCATTCGGACGGCATACATTAAGCTGGATGGCTCTACCCTGCCACCACCCAGGCTTGTCCGGGGAGGATTTGTCGGATCCGGACCACTCGCTCGAACATCCGACGAGAATGATGGAGATGCCTCGCGCCGCTGCTCTGGAATACCAAGAGGATTTCGACGTACGCCGAGCGGTAAGAAGGTTACGTTTCGAGGGATGTTACATAAGCTGGGAGACAAGAGGGTTTGGTAATTTAATGCGGAGTGTTTCGTGAAATTCCGAATCAATTTTTAAGTATTTTTGTTCCATATGCATTTTGAAGTTTCTTTGATGAAAAAATGAAACATTTATAAGTCTTCTTTGGAGGAAAATAAGCGTGTAGACAGGATTGCGGATTAAAATAAATTATAGTTTGTTCTTTTAAAAAATCTTTTTTGTAGAAAAACGGTCTAACGATTGACGACGGATATTTGTTTGTAACACGATGACCGAATTAAGTAGGTCTTTTTATTAATCAATAACTTGTATAAAAATTTTAAGAACATATTTTACACGAAGCATCGAGTAAAATTTAACATACACAATGTATCGTTTTGAACGTGCGATCGTATTTGCTAAATTAAAACACGTATACAATCTAAAATCAAAAGTTCCTTTATTGATCGCTTAGATCGCGCCGAAGATAAGCGTAATGGGCATAATGCAATGCTCGTAAGTACTTTTACACCTGACACTCGGCGAACACCTAAATATATGCCTGGCTGACTAATTAATGATGCCGCCGAAAAAAAAGGGCCGGCGTGAAACCGTTCGATCGACGATCCAACGCGTTTCGTATCGCGCTCAATTTAGATAGTAATCGGGTGGATCAAAAATTTGAACAAGGATGGGGTAGAGTGTAATAGACCCAGTCAGCGTGGTAATTAATGAACCTGGTCCCATCTTTTTGCTCCTTTCTTTTTTTTTCTTATATTTTTTCTCCATTTTTAACCATCATTTCATTGTCTAGTAAAATTCCGTTAAACCCACGCAAAAAATTTCATTTCTATCGAGATCTTGCAATGACGAGTCGTGTTTTCGATCGATCGAGCGATCCTAATGGTCGACCTGTTCATTTAGACCAGAATGACTGAGTGGTGCATTCCGGATGATCGAACGTGCACCGTAATATCGCGATTCTTTATCGTTTGTGGGACGGCGACAGGAAGTAGCGATCGATCGGGTGAAAATGAGATGCTCGTCGTATGATCGATCGAGAAATTCGTCTTTTGTTTTTGATACTTCAGATACGAAATCGATATCTTCTTCCCATCGAAATTGCTCGAGCTCGTTAATCATACTGTCAAAGTGTTTAATACGTAATTGCGAGGCAGAGCAATGGAAGCCGCATTTTCTGAATAGGCTAATTTGTATTCCAATTAAGGACCTAAAAAGTGCAATTTTGATCTCGAAAGTACGATAAGCGTTACGGAAACTTTGAGCGATTACGGTATCATTTTTTACTACACAGTTTTAACACCTAAAATATTAAATATTTATAAACATAGAATCCTGTAATTGCTACAAACAATATACTAACATTTACACTTCTTTCGCAAGAATTTCTCAGACTAAAAACTATAATTCACATCTCTCTGCTTTATGATCCCTACAATCAAACTCCTACTGGACAAAAACTTGAATATCTAACTCCACAAACCTTCTTCCCCAAAGAAGAGCAAAACCAAGGTCCCAGGAACAATATTCCAACTTCCAGCGCCAACGTTCCATCCTCCACGGACGGATTAAAGCGAACATACCGTGCGACTCGTGCCTAATTAAAATTAGCAGAACAATGCCGTTGAAATAAGAAGAACACCCTTTTATGCGGTGCAGAGTGGCGGAGCTGCAAGTGTTCGAGGGGGCGAAACCGCGAGTCACGGTTAGAAATTGGCGGAGCGGAGAGCGAAAGAGGAAACACCGACAATATATGAACGAACCGTTATCCTGGACGCATGAAGACGTCCCGGGGCACGATCACGCGTGAAAAATATTAATCCACGGTGACGTGGACGCTCGCTAACGGGCGTCGTGTCTGTCAGTCACGATGGCCGCCGGGGAAAGACGCATTGCCGCACTTTCGTTCGCTAATAAGCAGTTATGTCAACCGGGCCACCGGTAGATCGGTGAATGATAGTATTTTCGGCTGTTCAGCCTCCGTCAATTATGCTAAACTAAACGCAAGGACACGGATGGACGTCAGCGGCGGCGCTACCGTGCGGAGTGACCATACAGGAGAAATCGGATCGACGATCGGCGCGATATCTCGCGAGCAGAGGGAAAGATTTTGATCGATTATCGGGACAGAGATGATGAATGCGAACGAGTCTCACTTGGTGCCTCGTTCTCTGTCTTTGATCGATGTCGATCGAGAGGGATTAGCGGCGAAAGAAGCGGCCGATCCGAGGTGGTTTTTCAACCTTGCTTCGCGAATGCAATTAATTTTCTTGCGTCTTCTCGTGGTGGTTTTTTGGGGAAGCGGACGGAGAGCAAGATCGGTGGATAGACTTTTTGTTGCTTCACTTTAATTGAATATCTTGGTTTTGAGAAGAGTAATCGGCTTGGGTGTAATTTTTCAAGTTGTAGTTAAGGTAACGATAATGTAAGTTTATTACCAGAAATGAGGCAGCGAAAAAAAGAATCGTAAATCCTTGGTATCTTTGCCTCTATTTCAGTAAGTCCGTTCCATTATATTATGAGCCGCGATTATGAGCGAGCCTTCGTGTTCCAGGATCAGCATATTTTACGTACTTCTCTCGTTAAACGTCGGACGTCACGCGAGAACCTTGTTTCCCAGTTTTAAACGATACAGGAATCAACGTGACCATCGATAAACTGCACCTGCTCGCCAGATTTTTTCAGACGATCTGCGTTAAACGAGTCGCACGAGCTTACTGTAACAGTTTTAGTACGGAAAATACCTGATGCTCGGTTATTAATACACGAAAAAATACATTTTAGCTTCACAAAACGTATCATCACGTGCAACTTAGCATCTCTTCAAATTCGTCTCTCGATTTCGGACAAAAAATCAAGAATAAATCTACGCCTTGATCTGCTAACTGTCTTCAACCAATCTCCTCGAAGCTTCTCAAAGCTCCTCTACTTCTAAGCTTCTCTCCGGCTACCGCAGTTCCTCGCGTGGCGTGAATCCACGTCGCGAGCCGGTCAAAGTGGAAAAAAAGAAGAAAAGCGGTGGCACGAAATGGTCTGCCCACGTAGAAGTGGTTTCGTAATAACGGCTAAGTAGGATCTTTATATTCCTAGCCGTGAGGCAGAGACCGAGCCACGATGGAAGCGACTCAGAAAAGGCAGAGACGTACACAGCCACGAAGGGAAAGGGTCAGACGGTGGAACAGAGGAAGAGATAAAAGCGGCAGAAGGAAGAAGAATGAACGAAACAAGCGAAAAGGAACCGAGAGAACGAGCAGCCAAAGTGAGTCTCATTTTAATTAGCATCAGCTGGTGCGACGTGTACTTAACAACTCCGGCTCGCCGTGGAGAAGCCGCGAGCGTCTCCGTCCTTCTTTCTCTTCACCCTCGCGGCGCACACAGGCTGGAATTCCTCGCGAGATGTTTTATTCAGGGACACCGCGGGCCTCTGCCAGGGCAGAAACGAGCTGCTGCCCTTCCACCAGGCCGTTTAAATGCGCCGGCTCAAGTAGCCGCTACCGCAATTTGCATACAATCCACGCTGATTCGACTCTCGAGCCGAAGAAAGAGGAAAGGGGCACCCACGAGCCTCGATCCTCCACGAAAGCGAACGCCTTCCATCTCGAGCGTTCGTGTATCCGATCATTGCGGTGGACGCGTGCTGTGCCAATTACCGATGGCGAAGATCACCGTGTTTTGAGGTACGAGTTGTTGACGAGGGGAATTGGTGTATTTGAGAAGAAGACTGTGCTGTTAGATTAGGGTGATGAGCGGATTTGTGGATTTTTGGAAGAAGGAACTGCAAGATTGAGTTTTCTGAAGTACGTACTGATTTTGCGTCTGTGTTTTGTACACTGGAGTGGTGTAATTAAGTAACTGAGAACGTAAGTTATTTAGATGAGTACCTAATAACTGGAAATTATATTTATTTAAATAATTCATCCCTTGATTCCTTTGAGTACCATCTATGACCAAAATTAATTTAAAAAAGCGCTCGGGACCTTCTTTACGATTGAAAATAGAATAATTGATACTTTGAAAAGTGCTCGTGTTAATTAATAAGTGTTATATAAAATTTCTGTAACAAAATAACATTTTAAAGAAAATCCTTACAGTNGATCTTTATATTCCTAGCCGTGAGGCAGAGACCGAGCCACGATGGAAGCGACTCAGAAAAGGCAGAGACGTACACAGCCACGAAGGGAAAGGGTCAGACGGTGGAACAGAGGAAGAGATAAAAGCGGCAGAAGGAAGAAGAATGAACGAAACAAGCGAAAAGGAACCGAGAGAACGAGCAGCCAAAGTGAGTCTCATTTTAATTAGCATCAGCTGGTGCGACGTGTACTTAACAACTCCGGCTCGCCGTGGAGAAGCCGCGAGCGTCTCCGTCCTTCTTTCTCTTCACCCTCGCGGCGCACACAGGCTGGAATTCCTCGCGAGATGTTTTATTCAGGGACACCGCGGGCCTCTGCCAGGGCAGAAACGAGCTGCTGCCCTTCCACCAGGCCGTTTAAATGCGCCGGCTCAAGTAGCCGCTACCGCAATTTGCATACAATCCACGCTGATTCGACTCTCGAGCCGAAGAAAGAGGAAAGGGGCACCCACGAGCCTCGATCCTCCACGAAAGCGAACGCCTTCCATCTCGAGCGTTCGTGTATCCGATCATTGCGGTGGACGCGTGCTGTGCCAATTACCGATGGCGAAGATCACCGTGTTTTGAGGTACGAGTTGTTGACGAGGGGAATTGGTGTATTTGAGAAGAAGACTGTGCTGTTAGATTAGGGTGATGAGCGGATTTGTGGGTTTTTGGAAGAAGGAACTGCAAGATTGAGTTTTCTGAAGTACGTACTGATTTTGCATCTGTGTTTTGTACACTGGAGTGGTGTAATTAAGTAACTGAGAACGTAAGTTATTTAGATGAGTACCTAATAACTGGAAATTATATTTATTTAAATAATTCATCCCTTGATTTCCTTTGAGTACCATCTATGACCAAAATTAATTTAAAAAAGCGCTCGAGACATTCTTTACGATTGAAAATAGAATAATTGATACTTCGAAAAGTGCTCGTGTTAATTAATAAGTGTTATATAAAATTTCTGTAACAAAATAACATTTTAAAGAAAATCCTTACAGAACGTTGAATACCAAAGAGCTGAGCAAAATGGAAGGCAAGGATCGCTTAATTTCTTTTTAATATTCGAACAAAAAAAGACACACGAGCAGTGAACGCGTGTAACGCGATCGGCCACGTGCAGGCTGCATAACGTACAAGTAATCTGCAGTCAACGTGCTCAACTTCCGAATTGCTGGTATTCGCCTAAGGACGAATAACCCTCGTAGAAAAGCATCAGCTTCGAGCCGCGAGCGACTCGATTTACAGTCTTGCTACTGTTTCATAATTACAATCACTCACTTCGAATCTACCGGTGAATCCCTTGATTCGATTCATTTTTTCATGGATCCTTATACTCTGTATCCTTTTCATATTTTTCTTTCTATTTTCTTTTTTTTCTTTTGAACCGTGATACACCCTCGCTAAAACCGACACGATCGTGCCTCCTAAAAGCATCCCGCTAAGTCTAATCAGTCGACGTCAAGATGACCCCTGGTGAATGATGAGGAGAAGAGTAGGACAAGACGTTACACGCTACTTATGCATTATTCATTCGTGCAATGCACCCCGAAGGGGTCTCGCTCAGAATTGGATTTTGATGAATTTAATCTCGAATTTGCTCTCGGCTCCGTGTACCTCGGAACGGGATTAACAAGTTCTTTCGGTTTCGTTGTAATTTTTCCCGATCACGTGTTACTCCGAGACTTTCGATATCTTACAATGTTTGAATTAACTCCTTCAACATCGAGGCAATTTGGTAAAAAATTTTTTTAAGGTTTCTAATGTATCTCTACATTTTTACGAATTTTATTTTAAACAGTTTAATTGCTACAGTAGAATTTTACTCGAGATTCTACAAAAAATATAGTTTACACTGAGATTAAAAAATATCATTGCTGTTGCTGTAATTGGTAAGAAATTTCGATGACAAATATCTTACAAGTTTCACTTTCCCACAAACGCTTGTACTTCTCATCTCGACGTCGGACATCAAACTCGCCCCAAAAGCGACGATAGCGAAAGAGGCTGTACCAGAAGCAGCGCTCCGCCAGATAATTGTCTCCCACGTGTACCGCGAGTTTAAAGGAATTTTTTAATTAATCCCAAGGAAGGTACGAAGGGCCAGCGTCTTGCAGCATCACGGACCGATCGAGAGCAGCCTGTAAAGGGGCTGCTCGAACGTATTGGTGAACAGTGGGTTCGGTGTAGGCGGAGAGTCTGCGTTGCCTGTCGGTGAAACTAAGAAGAAGAAGAAGAAGAACCGAACGGGAAGAAGAAGAAGATAAAGAAGAAGAAGAAGAAGAAGGAAGAAACAGAAAGGAACGAGGAGATGGGATGGTGGAACCGAGAGGCTTAATTAATGAGACGTACGCGGCAGCTGCAGATACCAAGATGCATTGTAAATACACCGAGGCCAGAAAAACTATTGTCCCCGAACGAGATTTATACCTGTCCCAATTACACTCGCGTCGGACTGTTCAATTTTTTTCGTTCGCCGGACAATTCGTTGAGCTTCGGCCCCCTTTTTTGCATGAACCCCGTGGCTCGATAACGTTCCACTGGCTGGTCGATCGCGATCGTTATAGGCGAGCACACGCCAGACAACAAAATGCCCGGCATCCCCCATTGGACGTTCGAAAAGTAAAAAAAAGACACTTAAAGCTCACCCACGCGAGCTGGTGGGTGCGACTCCAGCCATTTCCATCAGCGTTTTATCAATCGTCGCGAAACAACCATACAACTGTGCTCGTGCAGTTAGATAATAATTTGTTTCTGCGATATTGGCTAAAGATAATGGGACGATGTGCACGCGTTTCAACAGGTGTCGAGCGGCTGGATCGCCTCCGGGATTTAAATATCGCAAATTATAATGGCCCAGGGAATTGACGTTGCATGCCCGAAATAAACTGCTCGAAAATCGGTATGCCGGGGAAGGGACTCGTTTCGAATTTGGATTTTTATTGGTGACAAATATGGTGGATATAGGAAGTACCCATGTCGTTGACTTAATTTTTAACAATCGTGAAAATGGAAAATTATTGATCTATCGAAACACCTCGCGTATTTGCCGAAGGTTAGACAACGGTCTGATTTGAGACAAATATTTTATAACATTTTTTTGTAGAAACATTTTTGCAATAACATTTCGATCACCCTGGTCCGAAAAATCCAATTTCAACATTCTCCACACAGTAATACGAACAACTAAATTACACTCTAGTTAATTGTACAATCTCCATGCAACGTTCACCAACATTGAAATACTATTATTGCAGAGAGGTGTAGACGCTTGTTGCAACGTATACGTATAATTACCACAAGTACGCTCCTAAATACGTTCCACGTTGTTTCTCGCTGTCGCCTGGTTTATCCACGAATTCCTGCTCGCCTCGTAGGATAATTCCACGTCATTTTACGTGGCTTGTTTGAATTGCACGCGACAGCTGTGGTTACGTGCGAACAGGAATTTCGTGAAACGGCAATAATCTCGTCGACTACTCTCGCGGTGGCTGCTGTCAGAGAGTAATGACGGCTTTAAACACAGCAAGCGATAGGCCGCTGGACACGATAATACCATGGCATTAGCATCTTTATGTGACACCACACATGGTCGCGGAATGTTTGCGGATTTTATCGCAGGATTCACGCTGGCCATCTTACACGTACGACACCGTGTAACGATACAACGGTCCTGTCAATAAGTACGACGATGAAAAAACCGTCATTTACGCTTCGATCTTGTCGATCGGCTTTCATGCTTTCCTCCTTCGTCTTTGCTTGCCGATCATACCGCCAGGAATTTCAACAACCGATCTGTGGTTGTAAATGCAACACACTGTACTTCACAGGAGCGTTAAACAGAGTTTGTACCGTTTGCCGTTCCGCGAATGTCGTGAAACGTACGGTATTGCGCGCGATAGAGTTCTGTGCGACAATAGTGATTCCTTGGAAAGTTGATATTTCTAGATAGAGAATTATAGATTGGCCGAGAGTTAGAGACTCTTGTAAAAAAATATTAAAAAGATAAATTCTTTCGATCATAAATTATTGGTTATGGATTATCGATTACTGCATCTATCTAGAATTTTACATTTTCGATCGGGAACCGAAGTAAAATTCACACAGTCTTTCAAACCATTAATTGTTACATCTCCACCAACTTTGCAACCACAACATATTTCTTTCAGCGGGCACACATAATTTTAATACAAATAATACTACGGTTAAACAGACGAGCAAAGATGCGGTTTGAGAGGAAAGAAGCAGCAGGTTTGGATAGGTGGACACGGTGGTTGAACGTACGTCAAACCGAACGATAAAAAGTCTCGTATTTTATCGCGAGTTATGATTGCCGGTGCAAAGAAAATCGAGCCACAATTTATCGGGCCGCGCACGACTGTCGAAGCTAAATCATTTTTGCCCGATCTCGTTTGCTGCTGTTCTTTGCACAGCTGGACGTGAGAACCAGCATGCAAAATCACTGAATATATTCGCGCAGATACGAAAGATAAATTACGCCCGGCGTCACACTCGTACGTCCAGGCTTATGCTTTATGGTTATCGATTAACGTAATTTCAATATCAGTTTTCAATGCTTCTCCCCTCGCTTCCTCTATCTGACCTGTTCAATCCTTTTTCTCCACTTTTTTCTCGTTCCTGCTTTGTACTTGGAAAAAAGGGTATCCCTGTGCTCTTGTTGGCTACCCTTTTTGGTCTTCCGGATGGAACGAGTACAATCCGGTTCGAGGGCTCGCGTTTGGTTCATTCACGTTTCAGGTGGTGTGATTTCGGCTTAATGATGTATCATGTGCTGTTCTGTTTATCGCGCAGGTGTTGCACTTCCGAGTGATATATAATACACAAAAATACAAACAGGATACTATTTTGTGTATACAAAAGTATAGGGTTGATCTTATCTCGTGGAAAAACACATTTTTTTCTGCTATTTATTAAAACTGAAACAATGATCGAAACCAGTATTTTCTATTCAATTTATACGGTTAATTTCTTTATAATTAATATAGCAATATTTTCTAAAGACCCCTCAAAATGATTCCAAGCGATATAGTATAATAACCGTAATTATAACGTACTAACTACCCTCGAAAATTTCAAAGTTTCCTTCAAAACCTCCAGAAAATCGTTTCCTCCTCGTATGCATAATGCAACAATGTCTACCCGTGGTCGATAAAATTTCGTAGCCTGTAACAGAACCGACTCATTTAGCAGCCCGATCCATTGTCGAGAAGTATCCCTGAATGGTTCTCTGAACAAGGGGTTAGCGTGTCTCGCAAAACGTCGGTTAATTGGTGAAAGTATAAAGGCCGCGGGTCGAAGCCTGTGGTTATACGGGGATTATTATTTACAGCGTCGTCGATGTGATTCCTTGTAAAGTAGAAGCCTCGAAAAAGCAATAGCCAATGGAATGCCAGGCGGTGAGCAGCAGCTGGCCGATGCGCCGCCAAAGTGCTCCCGTTATTGATTTACGTTGATAGCTTCTTGGATCCTCGGTACGCAACTTCTCTTCCCTTCACGCTTGCGCACCGAGGCCAGTGTAAACAGTGCGTAAAATTACTTTTTGAGTCCGTCCATCCACGGTGCTTCGAACGCTGAGTCGTTCCAAGCAAATTACCTGTGCGTCCACCAGCATGCGTTTAGAGGGAGCTTCGAGCATGCGGCGATTATCGTGATATTTTTATTGAGCTCCTTCACGTTCGTCGGCTTCAACTTGTGGGGAACAAGAGAAGCCATCGAGATAGAGATCTTGAAACTCGAACGTTAATTGTTTGCATCTGCAATTGCATCGGTTGCTCTAACATTTTTGCGAACGTAGCATTTTCTGGGTTATTGATTCCATGATTTCAATTGCTTTCTTTTTTTGTAAATATTAGTAAGTAGCTTTGTCTTCGTCAATTTTCTAATTTATTAAAATGTGTTGAAAATTACAATAAACATCTTACGATGGAATCATGTTCGTACCCGATCCTTCACCACCGATTACATCTTCCATCATCGAGCTCTAAATAAATTCATAAAAGGGCAACCTACACGAAGAACTGTAAAAATAGCAAACAAATTTCTCGCCAGAAGCGTTCTCCAGTTTCCAAGGGCCATCGATATCAATTTGTACAGAGTCACGTGTAATCGAGCGCGCGGAAAGGCGAAAAAATCCAGCAAACCGGAATTCACCCTGTGTGTCCCGCGGCGTTACCCTGTTTCTCCGTGGATCCATTTCATCGCGTGGAATCGATACCTTTCTTACTTCGTAAGGACACGGACGACGCCCCTGTTACCGGATTTTTCGAGTTCCAGCTAATTACGCGTTGTGAATAGAGGGTCCGAGGAAAATTTATGTAGCTCGTTTGCTCCGAGGGGGATGTTGCCTTCTTTCAGCCAGCCAGCCGAGAGCTCAGGTGCACAGGGCAATTACGCAATGTTTCCGGCTGCGTCGGCACCAGGAATGCACCGGTCGAACGCAGCCCTTTCAGCCGGCGGCCATAGTTACGTCTTCATGCACGAATTTAGCGGGGCCAGTCGCAAATTTTCGGAATTAACTGATTCGACCGTTGGATTCGCCAAGTTACGAATGAAATTAAGCGGAATATTCGGACCCAGTGTACCCTGTGTTTACATTGATGATCAGGACACAAGATGGAAGGCTGTTGGGACCCTTGTGGAAATAAAACGAGCGGCAAATCTCTGTATACTCGAAATCGTGGCAGAAAATTATGCATTTTATACGACGATTTCGTTTCAAAGATACAGGAACCACGTTCGCGTATATGCTGTTTGAGTGCACACGTTCTTCGAGGGTGATAAATATTATGTGTATCACGTTCAAGCTCCGTTTCTATGGAAATGTAACGCTGAAACGTGAAATTGGTGGTCTCGAAAGCGCTCGAAAGCCTCGCGGTCCAAATAGACGAATCGTAAAGCTCGGTCGTGCCGAAGTTATGTGAAAAGGCGAGGCAACGTCCATATATCACGCGGCTTTAAATTAGATCACATAATAAATTCTTCCCTCCCGGCTGCTTGGTAGCAGCATTCTGTATGCATAGGGTAGCCAACATCTTGCCAGGTTACTTGTTACCGCTGCAGGTTCTCGCTCCGGGCACCGACATACCACCTTTGATTCTATGAAGAACAGCCCGCTTTCCGATATCGGAAACCTTTTGTGGAATCAGCGTTCGATACGATGATTATAGGCTCTGTGATCTATGGTGAATTATTTAGTCGAACGCTGGTAGTGGATGTTCCTATTTCGAAAATTTTATTGGTGTTATTTATCGTGGTATCATCGAATTATCGGCGTCCAGCGTGCGAACGTCGAATCGAATACCCCACGGTAATCATTTACCGANGTATGCATAGGGTAGCCAACATCTTGCCAGGTTACTTGTTACCGCTGCAGGTTCTCGCTCCGGGCACCGACATACCACCTTTGATTCTATGAAGAACAGCCCGCTTTCCGATATCGGAAACCTTTTGTGGAATCAGCGTTCGATACGATGATTATAGGCTCTGTGATCTATGGTGAATTATTTAGTCGAACGCTGGTAGTGGATGTTCCTATTTCGAAAATTTTATTGGTGTTATTTATCGTGGTATCATCGAATTATCGGCGTCCAGCGTGCGAACGTCGAATCGAATACCCGACGGTAATCATTTACCGAGTTAAAATCGTATTCAAAAACTTTTAAACGTGGAACTTTATTTGGACATTCACAAAATTAGGATTTTATTTATAAAGTCGTGAAGTTGAAATTTTATTCGGGCAGCTACTAACGATATACCAAAGATACACAAAAATAACACCTCGTTTCCTTCCCAAGATCCGCCAATTTCCATTTCAAACGAAACTCTGCAGATTCGTGACCACGTTGCTTAATATTCATCCCGAAGCGGACCATTTTGACAAGGAAACAGGCTGCACCGAACGAAGCCCATTGTTCAGCGGACAATCAGCCCTCCGCCGGATAAATTGGCAAAGTGATAATTTGCAGGTCACGATTAAGACGTGGCATTGTAAATCGTTGTCGTGGCACGTCCGTGGTGCGTGACCAATCGGCCATTAAGGTAACGTTCGAATCACGCGAGAGGTGCCAGGTTAATTTGCGAGTCGTGTTTCTCTAAAATTATTTCCAAGCTACCTGGGATTCGCACGCATGCCACGACGAAGCCCGATTTCTCCCTCGCGGCCGGATTGGTCTCGAACGATTTCCGGAATTCGAGTCCCACACTCTTCGCATGACCCACTAAACGACGATGAAATTTCGTAAAAATCTGTTCGTCCAGCCCAGCACGCTTTAAAACGATTTTAAGGACCGTTTATGCTGTTTTTGCTTCGTGTACTTAAGAGTTTCTCGAGGATATTTGCTATAGGGTGGTCGTAAAATTTCAATTATGATTGAAAGTAAATGTAAATTTGTAAGGAACAGGTTGGGTAACCTGTGATAAGTGAATTTTTCAATAATTTAAAAATTATACGTTAAAGGTACTCGAAAATTTTCGGATTTTTATTTATCGTTCCCTTAATGATTTTAAAAACTCCATCCTTTTCCGAAGAATATTTACTTTACTTATTCTGTTACGCTAATTATTTGGATTTTTTTATTCCGATCATACTGTACGTAACATTTCTGTGTCTTACATCCTGTTCTTAAAACATCTCTGTAAAAAAAATGATTTCTTGCAGCAATATATTGTACAAAATTATATACCACGCGTTATTTAAACTTCTTAGAAAGTTCAACCATTTTACATAACGTATCAGTTACTTTTCTAAAAAAAAAAAAATTTCTCGAGAGCACGTGCGTGACACGAGAAACACTCGAGGCAAGTTTGCATCAAAGTATCGCCGCCTCCTCGGACCGATCGCCACGTTGTGTCGTGACATCTGGCACACGGCAACCTCGTTTGTCTCGTTATAAATCGGCGAAATTGGATAATCTGCGAAACTTTCGCGCCGCGCCTTGATCTTTCGCGCTAAAAATTTTACATTCCGCAATTTACCGTATCTCCTCCCAGGCAAAAACGACGCGGAACGGAACGTGCAATAATTAACGAGCCTACACAATGAAACTATCGATTCTAGAAATTTTACGAGTTCCCTCCAATCTTCTACCTGTTTCAAAATTCATCCCAATTCTTAGAAACATCGCGAAACAAAACAAAAGTCAAACACACTGGTTCAAAATCGAAAACTAGCTGTGAAACGCATAAAGAATTCAAGGATAAATTGGTGCAAAATTGCCTGACGCTAAAACATAGAATTAATACTCTAATTGGTGTAAGGTTAAGTAAAATCCTTGATTTTAAAATTACTATCGTAAATTGCTATATTTTTATTTAGAACATAGGATTTATTTTACCTCGTCCAGCGTCCAACTTTTAGCGATTCTTTTTAAGGTGTAACTAAAAATTATCTTCAAATTAATTTTTATCTCAATGTCTAATTTCAACCGCGCTACATATTTGTCTAAACTTTGTCACCGTCGTTCCAAAAATACCGAATCTCGTGTCGATTTTACTAGCAGCTACGCCATTGGACTTTGGTCCCGTCGTCGCAGAGATTCACCATGGCAATTTACGCCTCATTATACGGGGTTACGCTAACAAGGCGCGGCCGAGAAAGGAAGTTGGCGCGTTTACGTGAAATTGCGGACGTCGGGCCCGCGATGACTCCGTAAACTCTGCACGAAAAAGGGCGTCGCACGTTCCCGTCAAGATACGGTCGCGTACGGCCGCGATTAATTCGTCAGGTTATGGGGTCCCCACCTCTTTTATTCGCCACGGTGGTGGAGAACAGAGATCCGCAGGCGTATAGAAGAGTTCACGCTGCGACACTCGACGAACGACACCGGGATCCCGAAATTGCTCGACACGGCCGAGCGAAGACAGCTCTTGGGACATTATGGGCACGCAACGCGGAATCTGCAGGAAAAAAAGAAAAACAAAAAAAAAGAATCCGGCTGCGTTCGATGATTCTGGTCCAGGAGAAGGTTTGGACCTCGTTTGCTCGGGCCCCAACGTTTCTCTGCACGCGTCCCTCGTTTTATTTCCAGACGACGTCCCATCGTGGTCGTACGCTTCGTAACGCGCACGCCAGTCGGTATATTGAAATTTTAGGGGTAAATATATTTTCGTGACCCTCTCTGACGCTTCGATGGCCACTGACGGTGCAACAATTTCGAAAGAAATAAAAGATTCTTGTGGACCGATGATGTTTCAATGTACTCGATTTTATCGTTTGAGAAATATTCTTCGACGATGATAAAGATATACATTTCGAACGTCCTGTTTCGTTTCTTTACGTGAAAAAATCATTTTAAATCGCTAGAAGAGTCAGTCTCCTCTTCGATAACTACGATTGTTCCAAGTTACATTATAACTCCCAAACCACAGAATCTCTCACATATCTGAACTCCCAAATTCTATCCACCGTATCTCTCTAGAAGCACGATTTCATCGAGACTTAACCTTCTTGGCATGGCCACGAACCCTACAAACTTCCATCGAAATTCGATGCCTCGATTCGATTCTGCCCACACTGCTTATCGACCTCGAAACATTTCTATTCGTTGAACCAGCGTTCCGCGGTGCAACAGCATTTCACGCGGAACGTAATCGGTCGCGAACGGGGTCGTTTCGTTGACCGGCTTGAACTTTTCGCGAGAGAACTTAAAGTCACGACTCGGTCCGGTGAGCACGAGTGGGCAGCAGTTGGTCTGGCATCGCAGGCGGGTGGCCTGTGGACGTGACTTTATGCGATGTAGGACTTGCTCGATCCACGGCACCGGTGATATAACGCGCAAGAGACCGGATACAATAGAGTGCCATCCTCCGGGGCACAAAAGAGAACGAGCGTTTCTCCGGCCTGCTGTTCGCAATTGATGATCGTGATTCAATTCCGAGAAGATCGCGACGGGATGCGTGGGGGTATCTGTTAAATGTGATTGATAATCTTCATTCTTTCGCGGGTACAGGATATCATTATGATTATGAACTGTGGAGACATTTGGATGAGGATTAGATGGGATTCGAAGCAATTGTAACTGTTAATTAGGGTGGTTTCGGATGCAAATGTATTGATAATGTGCGATCAGAGATATAATAGTGTGAAATTTTTTTTTTAGATGCATTTTACACAGTTCTTTTGAAGTGTTTTGTAAGCGTTCCATTAAAAATTTACAACTCTTGAATTTTCATGTAAAATGTAGTTTCTCTACTTTAGAATTTTACAATCGTATCGTTTAAAAAAAAAGTCCAGCCCAAGAATCAATTTCTTGTGTCAAAAATAAACTCTTCAACCAGAATCACGTTCTACACACCCTAGGAGACATCATCTGTATCCAACCCTTACACAGGTTCGAACTAATTTCATCGAACGAGATATCATCGGGTCCTATTAACAGTCTCCTAACTCTACATGCTCGATTTACGGCAGGAGCTCGTGTCGATCGTTCTCGGAAGTCAGGCCTCCCGTTTAAGCGTCCCAATTAAAGGAAGCCACGAAACAGATCGACCGGGAATCTCGAGACACAGACCTGAGAATCGCGATTGTCACGGCACAAGTGCACTCCGTGACCATCGGGACCAGGTTTATCGAATCGAACGGAACCACGGTCGGGGGGAAATAAATTCGTGACAATACTCGGATTATTTCTCCCACGGTATCAGCACGAGCCGTGAAAATCGGTTTTGACCGGTTCGAAAAGCGAACGGAACCACTTTGGTGGTCCGAAGTCATGGATCGGCGACGACGAACGAAGCTGATCGGAAGAAGGTTAGTTTGGAATTTCAGCCGGAAAATCTTGATCTTAAGATAACGTTGAATCGACCGTTTAGCGTTCCGTAGAGTCGCAGGGGAAAAGTGGAAGAAAAATGGGAATGGGAGAATCGGAGAAAGTTAGGTTTTTCTTATCGTGACTATCTGTTTCGACGTTTCAAATTAATTGGATGTTGAAACTGTTTTAAGTTCTGAACTATTTAAAGTATTTTAGGGGAGGTTTGAGTCATTGAGGGTTAGTTCTGTGGTTTTTTGTTCAGTATGCAAGCCAAGCGCTCTTATAAAAAATCTTAGAACATTTATCTCTATTATCGTCAATTTCATTAACGAACGGTAATTTCAATTCCCCGTGAAATTTGTTTAAAATTACATTATCGTGTTTAAAGACTTCTCTGACTTGCTTGCTCCACGTCAGCGATTCATCGTCAGAAATTATTCAAACAAGAAAACTTTTCGTTGTATTCGATCCAAACACAAGAAGCTCCCGCCGAAATGTGCTTTATCGCCAGGACATAACTCAGGGTTGCAGCGAGGAGCCGCCGTATTTGATCCATTTAATGCCACGACGACGACAACGCGTTGTCCCCGCAGGATGATTTGTGGTGGCGCGGTCGCGATTCCTCGTTTTCTAATGCCGTGGCTGGAAACCGGGCGATAAATTAACGGCGATACAGGCCACGATAAAGCGAGAACTCGATCGCCGCGCGAGAATGAATTGCAGGCGCGTGTTCTTCGTGGAAAACGAAGAAGGATGGGGCGCAGGTGTAAACGGCGATAGGCGTAGGAAACTGGAGAACGCGAATTTCGTGTGTAAATCTCGCCGCTGCGGGGTTTCACAACGCCAATATCGATCTGCAATTATAATTTCCGGCGTGGACAGAGGTGTCATTCGTTGACACTGTACCAGCTCGAACACGGGAATGAGGAACGTTGGTGTATTGTAGGCAGCGTCGTGCATGGATGAGTTCATTCAGGCAAGTATTGGAAGATTAATTGCAAGGCTTTCTTATTTGCTCCTTTGTACATTGTGTATGGTGAGGAGGTGATTAAAGCAATAGAGCTTGAAGTAGGATTGGATTTATGCGAAGACGAAAGAAGGCCGAGGCAGGATGGAATAATCTACCTTCCCTCTTTACTCGTTCATAATTAAAGCTGTTAATATATAAAATTAATCTTAAGGAGTGATATTAAAATGATTAAATTGCATGGAATAATTTAACATTGACAATAAGTAATACGGTGTATCAGTTTTCGATTAAAAGACCCTGAAAATTATACCAGAGTCAAGAAAAAATTTCTTTCGCGAGCAAGGTGTCAGTGTGATAAAACGCGAATAAAATTTTTTTAATTTTACACAACAAATTGAGGGAGAGAATATTAACAAAATATGTCAAAGTATTACCTATTTATTACGGAATCGATAAATTCTTTAAAGGGAAGAATATTCTTCCGCTCCAATCCGTTCTTTTGTAACTAAGGAATAAAATGCAGAGGGCTGGATTTGCCGAAATAAAAAGGGGGCATCTGTGAAATCTGAAATTATGCAGATCGCCGTCTGTAACCCGGAATTTTGATGGCTATGTGCTCCAGATTAATATTAATTTAATTCCTTACTCGCGGCTATAAGGGCAGCCGGACGTTCGCTCTTACACGATCCTTCAAAGGGATTCCTTTTTTTCCAGCAAGACGAGACTAATGATTAAGAGCGTGGAACTCGAGCATGCCTCGCTTCTGTTATTACTGTTCGCTTCGCGTACGATTGTCTTACTAACGAAAATGTTCCTTTGATCCGGAACCCAACCACGTTATTAAAATTTATCCAAGACTGCGTGCGATCGCGTAGTTGTAATTAAAACGTTCGTCAGGTTTCATCTGGCTGAAGCAAGAATGTTTCTAAAAGACTCCTGGTATAGTGTTTCAAAAGCAGCGTACAAGAAACCAATGTAAAACAAGGTGTATGGACACCTGCGAATCTCTATGGCAAATTGGATGCCTCGTTGATTATTCATTCTTCAAACAAAATTATCTTTCCTCCATTTGATGCAACGTTAAAAAAGAAATGTAATAAAAATCTTGAATATATGCATATTTCAATTTGTTTGCGAGTCGAACATAAATTAATTTTTTATTGCTCGCATTAATTTAATATCTTCGATACTGCTCTGGAAAAAAATCACTTTTGAAGGTTGTCACGGCAACATTAATTTTTATTTTTATCGCTTCGTAGATTTAATATTTTCACCGTGCTTGGAAGGAGAGAGTAAACTGCACTTCTCTGATGCAACGGTGCGCCTGTTTGCAGTTCACCCAGCGGTCAGCCTTGCAATTTCAGGAACCTTGGGCCTTTCTCTTATGCAAACGTGCGCTCAAAATACGCAGATTGCATTTATACTGTAATTATAATTCATCCCAACGTTACATCGGGTAATACAAATTTCTTTATTGAACGAGAATCTTGCACGAATTATTTTTCAATTGCGTATAACTGCATAAAAATCTGCAATAGCAATCGCACAGATATATTTTCACAAGATTATGAAATTTATTGGAATACATTTTTCAAGATCCAATAATTTCGGTCGCTGGCCACACAATTTTAACTTTAACTTCAATATTATTCAAAATATTTATTTTTACACACTTTTTGATTTCTTAGCGATACGAATGTTTTTTTCTAAGAGTATCATTCATTTTTATTGAATTAAATTACTATACTTTCACACGTTTTAAAACCATCTAAATCCACGTCCAATACTCAAACCAGACAAATACTCATTACACTATCTCCACCATAAAACATGTTCAAGAAACGCACTCAGTACCACCCATACCTCTCAGCCCCTCATCTCCAAAGAAACAGCCCACCTTCTCCATTTCCCTTAATTAAAACCAAATCGGTACCCCTTCATTATCCCCGATAATCAAGACGGTCTGGTAATTAAACAAACCTGGTTCTTTTCGCTTGCTTGTTTGCTCGTCTGCTGTTTAATGGTCGGTATCTCGTTGGACGAGCGTGTAGAGCGCGTGAAAGTGCGTACACAAGTCGACGAGCGGCGTGATATCCCCAACGTGACAGTGAATGTTACTTTGCATGACCCCACGGCACGCACCTGCCTGACCCCCGGCCGATGGAGCACGTGCACTCGGCCAACGCGATGCACGCTGCCCACGCGCCTCTACGCAACGCTTATGCAATTCTTGGAATCCCTCAGCAGAGCATGCAAAGGGCGTTGCATCGAGATTCGCGGCGGAACGGTCGTAAAACGCGCGAGGATCGAGAGATTCCGCTTGAAACGCGGAGAAGTCGCGGCTCGCATATTTGGCGATCGTGGCGATGAAGATTCGGCAGGATTAAAAGTGTGTGGGCTGCGTAAGGAGGTTTGAAGCGTTGAGCGAGTGGAATTTATTCGTGGTTGGGTTTTAGGTATTTGTTCGAAATCGAGAAAGAAATTAGACTCTTGGATTTGGAGGGTATCGATGGAGCAAAGAGGTTGGTTGTTGAATAAATTAAGTAACAATAAGTTGGTACATGTCATCTAGAAGTGTAACAGAGGACAAGTAATATGTTCATAAATTAAAAATCAGTAAAAACCAAGGGTTTCGCACAGCAACGATAATAATTACGAATATAAAATATGAAAGGTAACAGAGTGGAACGTTGATTTAATAATCTGGGATATTTGAAGAGAAAATTTTTCACTCCCAATTGCTCACGGATTACTCGATCGAAAGCTCAGATATTTCCGCTCCGTAGCACCTATTTCATTCGGATCGATCAGGCACCGATGAAAATTAGGGCGGAGTGTAGGCCGGCTTGGGGTCAGAATTCAGAAATAGTCGATTCCCTGAGATTATAGGTTCGATTAAAGCGGCGGTCGATCGGGCGACTTGGAATTACCAGGGTAGATCGTAAAAATCATGAAAACCGACGGGATTCCCTGGGCGCGAGCAAACAGCAGACTTTATGGTGATTGAAATTTTACGGAACAGACCCGGCCATGAAGTGTAAATCTCGGCGCGAAGGCGATATTATTAAACGTTTCATTGTAATTAACAGGGTGGAGCGGCGGCTTGGATTAGGAAATCTTAATTAAAATTTTATGCCCGTTAATTTTCAGTTGGCCGCGCGTGACGGGGATGCAAGAAATACCGTGACTACCACCATCGGCGTGCCGTCTTCTTTTTCGTAGCCTGAGTTCCTCGATTTGCTCTTGCTGCTTGTTCTTATTCCAAGCACAAAAAAAAAGCAGCTCTAGAATTTATATCGTGTTTCGTACGCTGATAACATCGTCGTACAATTTTTACGCCTTCGTAAGAAGTATTACGATTTAATTCGTGATTCATTTTCTCGTTTAAGCGACCAAGCTGAGACTAAAATGTATCCTTTTTCCACGTTACACGCTACTCGAGCCCCTACCAATCCGTGTAACGTTTAATACGTACAGGGTCCTCCGTAAAAGTCCCATACACAACCATCTTTGAATCACAGGTATGCCGTTCACCTACATGAAACGCGGTTTGTGTATACGCTTACGTACATATGCGTGAGAGCACTTATCGAAAACACGTCTCGTAAATTCTGTTTTAAGTGTACAGCATCGATTAAAAGCTTACAACCGAGCTGGATCTTATCTGGCCGTGTGGACACGTGGACTTACGGGGAAGCCGCGTTAATAGTCATCGTTCAATCGGGAATTTCTGGTATTCGAATTCCTATTAGAACCAACGTTTTCCGCCGAGTTCCTAGGTCTCTGAGTTTCGTGTCTTACGAAGGTTCGAAGGTTTGGAGGTAGAGGACCATCCTTGCAGTCTGCAACCGGATATACGAAGGAGTATTCGTGCTAGCTCTAATTTCTGAGGATCTCATTGGTATTATTTTTTTTTTTTATATTACCAAACATAATTATCAGAAAATTTTCATCTCGTTTCATAAACGATAATCGTTGCAGAGGTACTACTATAAATCGAATATTATTTAAACGTTTTAAATACCAAAAACGGTACTTCAAACAAGTAATCGTCGCTCCAAAGTTCTATCGACTGCAAAATATTAAGAAACAGTAAAATATATAAAAAAAAAAATGCAGCCATATAAAACTACCGCTTTCCACCGATTTCAGTCAAAGCGCTCATTTCACGATCGATCCTCCAACTGTCTAGCGACGCGTTAAAATATTCAAGCGTCCAATTTCGTCCATTTTCCATCGAGCATTTATTCCCATCGATATCCACCTCGGTGCCTATGTTTATTACCGCTGGCAGATGGGCAACGCAATTCCTGCGGTCCACGCGAATTGCCAGTAAATCCAGCCGACCCACTTCGACACAATTTCACGTGGCAGCTTTTCGTTATTGCCGCGTTCGTTGTTCAATACACTTTTGCAACGGCGACCATCAGAGTTCGATTTACAACACGAGAGCGTGTGTTCGTATCAGCGATATCTCTGGCTGGTCCACGTGCATCGAAGGCCGCGTTACGGTGCAGAACGAATCGATGCGGCCCATCGGTGCCGGTGCACTTGTGATTCCCGAACGTTTCACTTGGCCCGGCGACCTGTTGACCCTTCACGTCAAGTACGTCGAGCCGGGCCCAGCCTCGGACCACGAAAATAAGAGAAGGCATGATTTATAATGGTGTAATGAGAGCGGGAGATGATATGGCTGTTATTGTTGCGCCGCGAGGCATTATTGCGATGCCTGACCTCGGGCTGCCTTCCTGGCGAATGAAACCCGGGGATCGGTTAGATGATCCTTCGAGGAAAGTTGGCCACGATTGTAGGAGATTGCGTGGTGATGGGTTGGTTGATGGTTGGAAAAGTGGTACGTTGAGGAAGAGCTCGGTGTTTGGTGATTGCGAGTGAAATTGATGGTAGGTGAAACATTTTGATCGTGAAAATGGTTAGATTGGTAGATGTAGTTATTAATATGTATGGGATATGTAATAGAAATAGATAACATCTATTCAAAGATGACAGGAAAGATAATAGATAACAGAAAAGAAATTTTATGACTTTTCTCGTAAAAGTATCAATAGATCTCCATAGGATATTTTATACTACAAGTTTTTAATTCGCGATGTATCAGTAGGATATAAATATAAATCAATGGTACAACAGACGGTTGCCCGTACTAACCGTGTCGCGTGACACAGGCGAACTGAGCGAAAGTCACGAGTAACTTCTTGTACGACGCGGACAATACTAGTTGTAAAGTGTAATTAAAAATGAGAAAGTTTAATCTTACGGTATCAAAGCTTTTAGCGTGTATAAAGATATACATATATGTAAACGTTTCAAATATGAATCACTTGCGTTAAACCGTGGTTGCTCGATAAAAAGGTATAATATCGTAATTGCACGTTACTGTTCTCCGATCTCCATAAGGTGACTCGTTACTTCGCCATCTTGGCCGAATCGTTCTCGATACATTCGATATCTATTGCTCGATGAAAAATCGCAACGACGCCTATGACGTCCACGAGGCGACCTCGGTTATTACCATAATTATGCACTATGTACAATTAAGTGTACTCATCGTTGTAATCATGATTACCATCATCATCAGAAGCAGCAGCATCATCATCATCATTATCGTGGTGCGTTCGGGCACCGCGTTCTCTTTCGAGAGGGTTGCATTTAAAAGCCGCGACCAGGCTATAATTTCCCGAATAATTCATAAAATAATGCCCTGTATAATTGAAATACTTTCGTATGTACTTGCGCGTTTAATAAATTAACCGTTGACTGTAATTTCGACGATAATTTCACCGGCAAATTGTGCGCGATCCCGAATCGATAAGCAGACCCTCGGCCACCGAGCCGTCCATAGCTATTAAAGCGAATAAATCAATCGGGTTCGAGAGTGAATCAACGTGCTTCTGTGTTCCATTGACGGAAAGAAATTCATTACCTCTCGATCGAGAGACGTCGTCGACTAACTTTACGTCGATATCAAACTTTGAAACAAGATTCGGTTCGCCTTATTACGCTTCGAGCTCTGGTTAAAAGTGTGTCGGTATAGTTCAGGCAAGCCGCGCCTCGTGGTTCATTGTCTGCCACGAATGAATAATTTTCGAACACCATCTCTGTTTCATCGCTCGACTATCGGCAAACTAGCGCATCGTTGCATATCCATGTTTTTCAAACGAAGTCTCTTGAGCTCGTTCCACTTTTATCTTCACTGGAAACCATTCCTATCGGACAAAGTCACCGTGAAACAGCTGCGACTTTGACGTTCCGTCAGGTAAAAATATATCACTCGAAAGATCAAAAGGTTTGCTATGGCAAGACGGGTCATAAGTTTGCAATTCTCATTTCCAATTCCTTGTCATTTCTCCGGGATGATCGTCGATCCTGAGTTTTCTTTCGAGATCAGTGTCTGCTGACGTATTTTGTCCCCTTTCCGCTATATTGAGCAATGTTCCGCGCCGAAGACACCGGCTGCCCGATCGCCATTCAACGATTTCATAAATAACCATTATTGTCCCGTTTAGGAGAACGATCCGTTAAATTCTTTCAGTGTAACAGAAACGGAGATCATAATTTTTGGGCTGGATACGGGGCTCAGAAATATATCGTTTCAGGATGAGATTGTCGAACGATTTTAAAAAAACTGAGTCGGCGAACAGGCAGCTTAAATTTGGAGACGTTTCGATGGTCCACGGTTTCTAGTAGAGTATACACCGTTCGTAAAGCCCAGAACTCGTCGTCCGGATAAAATTTATTCGACGTTCCCCGTCAACGCGTAAACGATAGCCATGGGTGATAACGGGTGGCGGTGGTTTAAAACGCGAGGCGGCTGTCAATAACGAATCTCCGTTGCGTGACACCGCGAAATTGCAATGAGGAAGTCGTCTGACCTGTGGGACCACTCGCGTTAGTTCACACGGGCGTAAATTTACGCCTGACCCGAATGGGAGAGGCGAGAATCGCGGACGACAGAGGCGCGAAACCGCATATGGCTACTTTTTTTTTTTTCTTCTCTTCACCGTGACTGGACCGCGTCATAAATGTCGATGGTCAATCCGGTAGGTTCTCTGAACTTCGTCATTTTGCGTTACATGCGCGTGCTTGCAGGAAACGTAAATCTTCGCAACGTTGAAAGATGTTGCATGAAATAACCAATGCAAACGTACGAAGAAGTAACTCATAACTTTGTAGAATTTGTTGAACGCGGTTGAGGAATTTTTAATAAAGAACGTGAGAGTTTTTGGAATGGGGACATCGATTTTTCCTGTTATAAAATTGCGTAAGACCTTCGTAAATGTTGTAATATTAGGTAATTTGATATCTAACATTTTTACGCGAAGATTGTTATCTAAATTGAGTCTTGAAGCAAGTGTTATGTAAGGAATATTCAAATGAAAGGATACTACATGGTAAAGCAATTATCGAAACATATACTGTACACGATGCTTGCAGGTAAAGGGTACTAATTAAAATTGCAGTACGTGATGCCTCGAAATGAAAGGGCACTGGTAAATTAATTATCCGATTGCTCGTACAGAGAACGCTTCCCAGCGAAAGGACACTGGATCAATTAAGTTAATTTTAAACACGAAAGTATTAGGTTTAGAATCTGATAGAAAATGCAACCTTTAATAAACCGCGTGTCAGCTGACGTAATATTTTCTGAGAAACACAAAATGTTAGCGAAACGCGTTTCATTCGAGATTAAAAAATAAAACGAAGAAATTTTACCGTGATACACTACGAGCAGGCAAGTTTTTTCAACGACGTCGAGCAGATTAACCTATTCTATTTTCGTTTCACGAAATTTCTCACCCTTCACTTGCAACACATTCCTGTTCTTGATTTATATCTCATGAGTATCGTGGAATGCAGTATCAATTCCAGCACGATTATTTTCGAGCTTGCGAGAAAATTGCACGTTCCTCTTCCACCGTCGTGCAAGGCACGCATGACCTCCTTCATCCTTTTTCTCTCCGCACCTTCTCTCACTCCCACTATCAATTTCTTTTCCCATCTCCTTTCAATTACCTTCCGTCACTTCAAAATCTTTTTCCCCCTTTCACTTCCACGAATTCTTTCCCTTCAATTTATTGCAATTATGTGTTCAATTTTATTGCATCTTTCGGTGTTCTACGTCTTCTATTTTTTACAGCTTGCTATTTTTAAAAATCTACTTTTTTTCTGTTTATCAAAGAATTGCTTCTACCTAAATGCTTAAAAAAGAATTTTATACAAAAACGATTAAATAAAAATGAAATGAAATTTCTATTCTTAATCATTTCTAATTTTTATCCGCGCATTCTTCAGTTTTCCAACTCCTATACTTCTATCCTTTCAGTTCGTCCGTCTACAATTCCCAAAAAATCCTACCCCCTCGCATTCTCCTCAACAATTTCATTTCCTTCCCCTTCTTCAATTTCATCGTCCTCCATCCTTTCCTCTACAATTCTCCAACCTCTCTCCACCTTCATTCTTCATCTTCCACCTTCCCCTTCGTGCATGTCCCTTTCCTCCTTTCGGGTCGGCGCGCACGAAGGGTACGGTATGATACGTGATTACCGGCAGCCTCCGTGGCAGCAGACATTGCTCAAGGGTTAGGGG
The DNA here is from genome assembly GCA_019453375.1 of Ctenoplectra terminalis. NCBI lineage: Eukaryota > Metazoa > Arthropoda > Insecta > Hymenoptera > Apidae > Ctenoplectra > Ctenoplectra terminalis. The sequence goes on from SMSQ01025946.1 coordinate 401,736, forward strand.
TCGTCCCGCCTCGGCTTACCGGCCAGGCTGCAAGTAATTGCAGCTGATTGTAATCCCGGGAAACCGCATCCTGGCCGGCTAGTAGACGAAAAATTGCAGCAGCCACGTGAATGGGCGCACCGTTCCGCGCTGGACTTTCGCGTGGATGCGAGAAAGTTGGCGCGGTATTCGCCACGACCAGGCCACCGCGCCTTAATGGAGGATTATAGCAGATATTATTGCCGCAGTTACAAGATGGACGCGATAACGCGCCTTTCTTGGCGAACGTACATTAAATCGGTCGCCATTTCGCTGTTATTTTCGACGAGGATTGCTGCGAGTAAACGGTGGTTAATGTTCCTTTGATTCTTTTTATCGATCCCATTCACCGTTGGTGAAAGCATTTGCACCTTCTCTTGTAATCGGTTGATTGAATTAGTAGACGGAAGAAAGTAATTGCCAGCGATTGGGTTTGGTCTAGCGATAACAAGTTTCCGTGCACCGGTCTTCGCGTGTCCTGTTTATCGGGTTCGATTTTTATGCATTAAAACGTATAAATTCGTGTTTGAAGAAGGGATGGTGTCAAGAGTAAAGATGAAGCGTAAAATTTGAATTTCTTGTCAATTTGGTCACGCTGACAGTGTAATTTTCTGGATCATGATTATGAGTTGGGTGATACGCGAAATTTATAATACGAACCGAAGCGCATGGCACTGTCGGACGTTAGTAAGGAAATTGATGGTCATTACTGAAATTTGCAAGCGGAGGATTCAATTTTACAATGGACCTTTTGGTTATTCAATGAAAGATCAGTTAATAAAGCTACACGATCACGCGCGAAGAATTCTCGCCCTCCGAGCGGACACCTGCGTCATCGTGCCCCCTATTTACCACGTATCAGGTGATGGTAAACTCAGCACCGTTTTACCCAAACCGGTCATTTTCCCCTCGGCTAAAATACGATGCGAATCTATTAAAATTTCTGGCCAGAACATATACATACTTTGAATGCAACACTTTCGGTCCCATGGAAATTGATCGTCATTGATATGAAGCAGAAAACCTAAAAATATGATCCACTATAACATGACCATAAAAATATAATAAGCCTGTGCACTTAGGTGCTTCGTTCAACAGCGAAGCGTGTAATAATTATTCTGTTTTAACAATAAAGCAGACACGATCGCAAAAGTTATAAATTTTATTCCTTTTTTAGTTGCGTTTCGAAACTTGAAAGCGTAAAATAAATCACATCGAAGGATTCGTTTATAAAAATTTAATTCACTTTCTGACAACAGAATAACGCTAGATCTAAACCGATATCGTTTCGTTTTCATTGAATTACTAGGTTAGTAACAAGCCTAACGAGAACAAGTAGTCCGCCGTTGAAAAGTCGATAAATCTACAAGAGCGAAGTATGCAAACTAGATGAGGCTCGATCGTCGGTAATGAATGATCGAGCCAGCTCGAAGCAGGCACAAATATCCCATGAACTCTCGCATTACACTCCTCGGAGCCATAAATACTTACCTCTAAGCACGCACCTGTCAGCGATTCATCGCCGCCCGGAAATTGATCCGCTGGTAATTCACGTTAACTATGATCAGCGGCAAATCAGCGGTAATAATGAGTATTAAATAACGAGCGTTCAATAGAGCAATCGATCCACTGTATTGTAATCACGTAATTCGCGTGCTTCGTATCGCCCACAGCCAGGTTGCACCGGTTGCTTGGTAAAGTTGGCGAAGATTCACCGAGAATATCAAGATATCTCTACGTACTGTTCCTATCGATCGGTATCGATCGATATCTGCCCACGTACACCCGATATCCGGTAAACGTGCACAGTGTCTGGCCGTGTTCGTAACGATTATCGATCATTTCCGCGCCGCCGGCCCAACCAGGTCAGAAGTTAATGCAAAATCAACGCCAATTCGTGCTGCTGCGCATTCACTATGATTTTCTTGGCCATCGTGATGTATTGCGTGGTACAGAATATGTTTTATCATGAAAGCGAGAGGGTTGAATACTTGATTTGTTAGGATGATAATTATGTTTCGACAGTTTTTAGTTATTAAAAGATGTAAGAGAATTTTAGGGGAATTAATGGGTCTCTGATAAAAAATAATTTTCGTTTATAATTCGTATATAATTGGATGAACAAGTTACGCTTTATGTGAATTTCAACTTAAATCAATTTTCAATTCCTTAAAACTTTTCAAGAATTCTTCGGAACGTTCCTTATTCCAAGAGAGAAAATTTCAAGCAAGTTTACTTCGTGAATAAGTCGACGAATCTTATTTTTCGGAAATATGTTTGCAATCTGCAGACGTCGCAACGTGCTCGAAGAATCGCTTCCATTATTACCCAATGACTCAGCGTAGAAAATATTTTGAAAATACGTTTTGAATATTAAAGTTGGAAGGCGGAGAGTTCGTTCCGCGGGGATCTCACAGGCAGAGGCTCTTTGATTCGATTGTCCCTGGTGCATTAGAATCGACAAAGACGGCGACAATGGCCTTACAAGAATATTTGCAAACGACGTGTTTCCATTGTCGGCGCGGGAGGCTCGTGGATTCCACAGGATACATGGAAATCCGAGTTTTGAAACGCGTGACGACACTCGTATAATGGCTCGTTAACGACTCGACATCTGTCGCGTAGTTATTCCAGGCAAATGACGTTCCGACGCCTTCCCGCAGAGAGAGGATCTATCCATCTAACTTTCGAACGTTCTTCCGTCGTTTTGCTCGAGTTTCTTAGCAATTCGATGCTATTTTATAACCGGATGACCGATCGACTAATCGACTTGATAATTTATATCATCCTTCTTAAGTAGGAAGTATTGAATTTAAAAATTGTAATCCTGCTTAAATATCTGCACCATTTAATGTATAGATAAGAATATCTACTAGATAAAGAAATATAAAAAAATATATGTCGAATCATCGAAGTGTCTGAGGAAACACACTTCATAATTATCCATATCAAAGTTTCAAAATCGTTCGTTATTGAACCAAGAAAGTTGCTTGGAGTACAGTTATGTCCAAAAATAGGGGCGCTGTCGTATCGTTCCATATTGGCGCGTCAAAGACGGTGAAAGCGAGATCGAGTCGTGTTCGCAACGAGGCAATACGAAGAGCCATTACAGGGGCCATAACGCAAGGAGGTTGGTAAATCGCGATTGATATGCAAATCCGTCGCATCATTAGTGGCGCGTACGTGCGCCAGCAAAGAAGCAACGAGGAGGTGTGACCATTGCTGGAAAGAGGATTCAAAGGGTGCGCTGTCGCGCATTCACTCTCGAAAGGAGGAGACACGGATGGTCATCGGTCGTTAAAGTGAAAAATTATGCTTCCCTGCGATCCTCTCTTTTCTCTCGTTGCTGGATCCAAATTCAAACGGTTGCATCTGCGCGATGGTCAGCTGCGGGGTCAGGCCAATTAGAGGCACTCTCTTCTTAAGAAAGTGGCGACGAAAAGGGTGAGTGAAATGGAATTCCTGTGACTGGATATGCTGGTACATAAATAGGTCTTCGTAACTGGAGTACTGCTTTGGTAGCGTGAGTATTCGAAATAAGAGACTAGTTAGATACCATTGCGAAGAGTTCTTTGAGAAGCTTTTATTCTGAACAGTATTTCTTCAAAATTAAATTCTAACAAGTTCGTTAAAATTCTGTTGAAGGTAAAAGACGGTTTTTTGTTTACGGTAGAAAAAAGATTAAAATAGGAATTATTTTATTTATCTGTGGTTAAAATATTGCAAGGATCGCTAGGTTTTTATGATAAATAACTTTCTGTCTTAAAAAATAAAAAATAAAAAATAAGAGATGATAATAATTCTTCTCGCAACAACATTTAAAATAAGAAATTTATTAGAAATCATGTTACGTTCTCTTTAAATGAGAAATTTCCTTTTATCCTGAATGAAAAACAAACAAAAGCTTTATTCCAGTAGTTGTTGTCGTCCGTAAATAATTATCGCTAGAATCATGCTCGATTAATACACCTACAGCTTCATCCCGGATCCAAAACGAGCCGGCGACGACGAGAAAAGAACAAACGTACTTCTGGTATTTAGCATGAAGAATGAAGCACGTCAGCATGATGGATAAACTCGGTTTCCCGGGGTACTTTATCGTAAATGGCGGACGGAATATTGCAGAGGCGAAAACACAGGTGGTCACGGCTGTGTATTACACGGAGGAATACTAGGTTTTAAGTAAGAGATCCCGTGGGAATAATTAAGAACATTTATTTTCGCGAAAGAACTGTCGTAAGCAGCGGTCGTTACCGAGAAAAGTTGAACGTCCCTCGTTACGAATATCAAAAAATGGAGAAAGAATGTAAATACTCTGGGTGAAAGTATAATATAATAAGAGTTCCTAAGTTTAGTGGAAATTGCAGAGATAAAATTTAACGTGAACGTCTATTGTGAAAGGAGGATCTACGGATTTCGTGAAAGGGAACTTGTATAATATAAAACCCATAGAAGGATTATTTTATCTTTCTTACGTTTCGAATTTATGTAATTTACAAATTTAATAGACTTTCCTTTTTCTTTGAAATCAGCGGCGTGTATTCTTTTTACATTCCAAATATAGTTTTTTTTAAATTAATATCTCTGCCGAGAAGATAGAAGTTAAAGAGATATCTCAAGATTAATTCAACCCGTCCTATTACAACCGCAAGTTTCTCATCTCGCTATGCAAATCTTCTTCGCAACCGCGCAACGATGCAATCGCAATCTTGCTATTAAAACAGAAGAAATAAAAAAAGAATCGGCGATTATTTTTCACTTTATTACGCGGAAAGCTGTTAACATGAACGTTACGCAGGTCTATCGAAGCCAGCTGGGTTTTATACGTCAAGCTTCGACGGAAGAAAAAGTCAGCCGTATCTTTTCGACGAGTCAAAATGTTTCTTCTCTATCCCCGTCATTATGCTAATCCTGTCGTATTTTAAATTTCATGCCGGCTATGCGACCTACTTCGCAGAGACCTGTCATTTTCCCTGCGGGTATCCTGACAGGATAATGAGCCATCCTGTGAGCATCGGATTACGTTCAGCGAAATGAGGAAAAACGAGTTGACGCGTTAGCATGGGGGATCGGCTGGATTTCACCGGAATATAAATTAAATCGGATTTCGCTGATCGATCCGAGAAAATGCAGAGGTGGATCGAAAATTTTACCTCATATTTAAAAAAGAAAAAAAAAAAAAACTTTATCTTGCAGGTTTATATAAAACAAAATGATAAAAAATACAGATAGTATTCTAAATTATTTCACAAAAGTTCTTTTCTAAATAATGTTAATTAAATATGAACGAAATTTACTTAAAATTCACATCTCTCACAGCTGCTATTAAGCAATATCCTATTAATCTAAAAATATCTTATTAAACGCTGTATAAAATTTCTCCAAAACACATCGAATTAAATTGAAAAATAATTTCCAAGCTTCCAGAGATGCGATAAGTTCAGTCTAGCACTCGGAGCAAACTCAAAACTTCCGTCTGCTCAAACAGAAGTCCTCTCGGATAGAACAGTATCCTCTCTTGGAAATCGTTTTGCAGAAATGCGCATCGCACAGGAAGAAGCTGGCAAGAAAAAAAAGTCTCGAGCACACGCGCACAAAGGCGGAAAAAAAAAACTAATAAAAGAGCCAAGAATCCTTGTGTACTTCGAATCAGATCGTTCTTACGATCTCTGCCGAGAATCCTCCAAGGAACAATGCGAGCAACCATTGAAGCCAGTCTAGCTCTCTTCTCGTGAATGAACACCCGCGCAATGGATCCCTGCAACCGCTCTCGATATTCCTCGAACGTCCTCGGACGTTCGACACCGAGGAGGGGTGGCGAGAAAGGAAAAAAATTAGACAG
>SMSQ01025946.1:407605-434538 GCA_019453375.1 Ctenoplectra terminalis
AAAAAAAGTATCAGAGAACAGGAATAGCGAATCAAATAAAAGAATTAAAAGAATTAAGAAAAAAGAATTCCTCGATCCAGTCTAACCCATCCTACTAATTACAAACTATTCCCTTATCCTTTTGCCTCTCTATCAGCAAACACTAATCATCGCCTAATTCCGCAATAATTTCCACAGTACCCTATCCGGCGGCATGACCATATTTACCATCCTCCGATCGTTCCTCCAGAAACAAACCGCTCTCGTATTTCCGTGCACCATAATTCTTGCTCCGCGATGCCCATACGTAGAAACTGATGAGCTACCAAGGAAACGGGTCTGCCGCGATAAATCAGCGGATTCGTTAGCGGAATCTTCCTGAATCCATTTGTCGAGCAACCGTGTCAGCCGAGCAGATCCCGCTGTTTCGACAACGCGGTGTCGTGTTCGAATGGGTGACCTCGCGTTTCAGTCCTTTCTCTTCGGCAGCCCTCGACTCCCTGCATCTCGTTCCTCCCTTGGGACCAGTTGTACGCGCATCTTCACGCTTCATCGAACATTTCGCGAGCGAAACATTGCGTAACACGGCTTACAAGACAACTCCACTGATTGATACACGCCGATTTTTACGATACCCAACCCTGAACTTAACATTGAATCTAACGCTGAACCTAACCCTGAACTAAACCACGAATCTAATCCTGAACCACGAACTTAAACCCGGACCTAACCCTGAACCTACGTAGGTAGGTCTACTGAACGCTTGTGAAAAGTTTCGTCACGGGGGTTGCCTTGTTAGCCAGAGCAGAACGGCTGCATCGATATTTATGGATCGTGCATGGCGACCGAAACCTGGCCACGATTTTTTTCTACTCGCGAACGGAACGATCGGCAACCGAACGTTGGTTCATGGTCCACGCTTTCGCCTATCCGTTAATTAAATTTATCGACCGCGCGGCGAGCAACCTTTCGCCTGCTTCCACTGGACGCGTGTCCACGTGTGTTCGTGGCAATCATAAATTTCTGGATGCTTGATTTATCGGTTTATCTGATCGCCCCGTTGATCCCGCGTAGGTGTCCCAGGCGTGGGGGAATGATTAACGCTCGATGGGCGCGATTAAGCGGTCGCGATCGAGCAGAATTCGCGCGAGCGGGGAATTGGTAGGTGCCGGGATTTCCAGATTGCGTTGGAGTAATTGGCAGTGTTATGGATGATGGGGATTGTAGAGTGATGTCGCGTGATGAGTACTCGGTGAATGTTTTAATTTTTATTTTGATAAAAGTTACGAATAGAATGGATGGTGGTACCTCGATTCTAACACTTTAATTTTTTAATAAACTTCCAAAAAGAGACATTGAATTTTTTGTACAACTGCGTTCAACCCGAGTTTCTGGCTCTCGTAGATTGCACATTTGACTGGATTCGAAGGCTGCAGGGTCACGTGTTGCGTGAGTAAGAAGCAGGACATTTTTATTTCTCCACCCTCACCTTTCACCTTTTCTAAGCCCTCCCCTCTTGCATATGCACGCGTGAATACGATCTACGCATTGGATTTCACGTGAATCGTGCCCCACCACGAATTTATGAGGCTGGATTTATCGCCCGAGAAAAAGGCTCACAGGGTATTCTCGTAATCCTTTGCTGTGGACCATGATGCCGGTTCCTTTGATGCGTGGGCGTGTGCCACGCAAATCGAATCGGTCGCCGTCTCATCACGTTTCGTAATTGGTGTGATTTTGCCTCGACAAGATTTTTTTGGTACTTTTGAAACGATTATGGTTTCGTAGCTATGAAAGCATATTTGATCAAACAGTTCGCAACGTTTCTTGTAAAAAATACAGGATGATTTATTACGAACTGGAATTACTGTATCTTCGTGATAAAGCATTCGAACAATTAAAGAGTTGAAAGGAAGATTAATTAACGTATTTCTGTCATTTCAGCTTTGTGATCTTCATTCGCGATAAAATGTTTCATCAAGCATAGTATTAAGAATTTAATGGAGTCGTTGGTTACGTTCTAACCAGCATGCTCCGCAAGTTTCGTAACCTATACACGTTTAATTCCTGTAGCGTACACGGTGTCTTATGAATAGCAGGAACGTGTGCAATGAATCGTGCGGAGCGTGCAACTCGTGGAAAGGATATTCCATAGAAATCTGGGTTATTCCGCGCATCCGACGTTGATTATAATTTATTCCGGTCCCCTGCAGAAACACTTCCGTCGTCGGTGAAACAGTCTCTATCTTCGAGATCGTGCTACAATATATCATAAGTCGTGATTTCACCGCGCTCGGGATGTGGATCTATGTTATGGTTTACTTAGGTACCGTATATCCTCTTCAGATCGAGCTGAATATCTTCGCAAGATATTCAAAATCTCACTTCCGCAAATATAATTACTTTCAAGAATAATTACTCTCTCGTTGGATCGTCGTTCAGTAATTTTAATCAACAACCACACCAGGGATCAGTTTGCAGATAATTAATATATATTAACAGCGATTTTATTTTTTCGGATATTCTATCTTTCGGAAACTCTCAAAGTTCTATACTATACAGAACGACTTGAAAAAGGGGAAGACGATTCCACGTGGCCGCTTTTCGCGTGCGCGACCTACGAATTTACGAACATCCTGGACTACCACTATCTTCCCTTCTCTTCGACATGTAGCGCATCCAGACCGACACAAATACAAACATTTCGCTGTCGACACGCCACGGGCATGTTTTCTCAGCTGGTGCCCTAACTCTCGATCTCCAACGATCCTTCCTCCCTCGTCTTCCATGCCACAGCAGATCCTGGTGGATCCTTTCAAGACACGGTCGGCTACCCACAAAGGATCTGCCCTTTCATACGCACGTTATTATACTCTTTACAGAATATCGTTCCACCTTCTCCCTTTTGGAAGGAAGACGAAGAAGTGGAAGGAGAAAAAAAAAAGAAAAAGAGGACTCTCGGTCTGGTGACGTGCGTGTTGGTGTTTTACACGTGTATATATGTATGTACACCCACGTATTGTGGATCAGACCCGAGGGCAGGGTGGACGTTTCGACGAAAGCCTCGAGATTTTCTCGTTTAATTTGTTGTTATAGCTGCTTGAGACGCGGATCGGGCCATTCCATCGGCCTACGATCCTCAAACATTCATTATGTTTTTTTGTAACACATCCACCAACGCGACTGGAATTGCGGCTTTTGCGCGCCACCCTGTTTGCTCTACACTCTCGACGAGATCTGTATTTTGCCGCGTTCACCACCCGGCTAACCGTCTTTATTAATCGTGGGGAAAACGGAGATGGATTTTGGGGTTGCTATTGCGCACGTGGTGGGAAGCTACGAGACGTGGGCGATGCTTTCTTAAGATTCAAGATTGNTTTACACGTGTATATATGTATGTACACCCACGTATTGTGGATCAGACCCGAGGGCAGGGTGGACGTTTCGACGAAAGCCTCGAGATTTTCTCGTTTAATTTGTTGTTATAGCTGCTTGAGACGCGGATCGGGCCATTCCATCGGCCTACGATCCTCAAACATTCATTATGTTTTTTTGTAACACATCCACCAACGCGACTGGAATTGCGGCTTTTGCGCGCCACCCTGTTTGCTCTACACTCTCGACGAGATCTGTATTTTGCCGCGTTCACCACCCGGCTAACCGTCTTTATTAATCGTGGGGAAAACGGAGATGGATTTTGGGGTTGCTATTGCGCACGTGGTGGGAAGCTACGAGACGTGGGCGATGCTTTCTTAAGATTCAAGATTGAAATTAATAGGTAATTAATACTGTGATGCTTTCAAAATATTTTGGACCGTTCCTAAATATATCACTTATCGAATGTTTCCAATGTCGGAGAATAGGAAGCTTCGAAAAATTTATTTAGCGATTATAGAAATTTTTGCATATAAATTTTATGAAACTCATTCTTTATCCCCGTGTCGGGAATATGTTACTTTATTTCATTGCTACCATTTATAGAAATATAAATATCGAAATTTATTAGACGATCGTACAATAACGAATGCACATGAACACATCACACACAGCTTACGAAATGTTTCATAAATTTGTCTCAATCAAACACAAAATATTAAACAATCTAATAAATATTAATATTTTCGAGGAGCCAGTTACAAAGCAATATACCATTCGAACTGGCATTCGGTACGATATTTTTCTGTCCGCGCAAGAACGAAGCGACGAATCGTGCAGCTCGGACAGAAATTTTACTCACAAAACTCAATTGAGCAATTGATCGAATCCTATCGACGATTGCATCACGGATTACATCTCATGCGATTAGGAGGCGGTATTATCGCGGTCCATTAGCGATTGTTTGTAAGAAGGAGCAAGTCAATCTTCCACGTTCGATGAATCGTAAGGAACGCAGCTCGAGCGGTTTGGAAAACTTAGTGAACCGTTTACAGGGCCCAGGCGGATCTCTTCTGTCTGATTTGGCACATTTTCCTCTCCTATTGCTGCTGTCAGAGCGTGCTGTTAGCTTTTCTCAACGAGCACTGCACTTGGTGGAATCACACGACGAATTGAACAACGAAGGAACGATGTATTTCCTTTGGAATTATTCTTCGATAAGAGAAACTCGGTGGATTATCAGTATCGTCCGAGACGATCTGTAAAAGTGGTCAGAAAGACGTGACGAGCGTTTCTGGATGGAAAAACTGGACCCATAGATTCCAAGAGAAGCTGATTCCTCTCTTTCACAGCGGTTTTAAAGTCCTCTTCCGATATCGCGCCGTCGCGGTCTACGTCCAGTTTTTTCATTAACAAATCTATTAAATCCTGTGAGACGAGAAAGATATTACGAACGCAGGATCGAAGCGATAGAATTTGTCGAGTATTTGAGAAAAACAGGAAGAAATATTCCAAGATAAAATACATTGCAGAAATTAACGCAGAAATTTTTGTTTCGGTTCAAGTATGGTGCGAGGTATATCGATAAGGGTGAAATTATATTCTGCCGTACCTTCACAGCTTCGTCCGGGTTTTCATCGTTCTGGAGTTTAATTAAACACCCACGCATTATGGGAAATATATGCTCCTTTTTTAATTTATGAGTTCTCAGATTGTCGTACACCTGATATTAAATTACGAAAGAACAGTGTAAAAATTAATTAAAAGAATAATATGGCTCGAAGAATATTGAATGTTACTTGGTAAGCTAAGTGAATCTTTTCGTCCAAACTTCCACGAAGAATTTTCGAGAGACCTTCGATCCATTGATCAAGATGTATCTGAACGATGCTTCATGATAATTAATCGACGTTTAATATGTTTTATTAATCATTACCTGTAAAGCATTACGTTTGTCGATGACAGAAAACATTTTATCAACCAACAGATGCCGAATATTCTCTGTAAAATCGAGACTTGCATGGAAGAGATCTCGAAATGTTAATCTGTTTATGGGACCAAGCGTTTGCACACATTTTCGATGAATAATTGACAAAGCTGTCGGAGAATAAATTAATGAGATTAAAAATTAATCATAAGAGACTAAGATTAATTATAAGTTAAGTATGTGACATCGTAAATATGTAACCTTCAACTTCTCTCAAATCGAAGTGTGTGTTACGTGACAATCTTTTGAACCTCTGCAAGTTTTTCGTTCTGAAAACGATCTCTTGCAGGGTATTATTTAACATATCAATTGGTTGCTCCGCCGGCATTTTGTTTTATTGTTGCACTTGAAAATTTTGATCTCGAAATTTATAAAGAAACTTACCCCTTGAACGATGTCACAAATCGCTCGATTCGACTTTAGAGTTCATCTATTATTTTATTTTACAATTTCGTAGCGTTCCTATCGATAATGTATTTTACCGATACTGTCCATCGAAGTTGAATCTATGGTATTAAATAATTTATTTGTGATTGCAGTTTTATAATGCGAATACGCGTTTAAATATGTGCAATTCAGAAGCTCGAACATCGGCCTATTAGCTCAGCTGGTTAGAGCGTCGTGCTAATAACGCGAAGGTCGCGGGTTCGATCCCCTCATAGGCCAGTCATTTTTTCTTTTTTACAATTTTAGAAAAGCTTCGGGAATAATTTTTCATTTTTTACTATATGTCAAAGCATACTCGCATGAAATCGAGACTTATAGCAATAATTTCAGCTCAACTTCGCTCACTACGTTTTTAAATCCTTCCTCTCGCTTGCTCTTTTTTTTACACACATTAATTCATATTTCTTTATTTTAGTTCTTACATTTTATACATTTGAAATTTCCATATCTTGATTTCAGAAATGACTCTTTTTCTATTTATTTTTCAAAAATTATACTGCGACTGAAACATTATCATATGTAATGTATAGCGTTTATATGATTTATAGGATACACCTATGATAAGACAATATAATCACGTAACTTTCTTACGCTCAATTAAATTTTCACCTCCCATGTTGTACTCCATTCGGAACGTCAAATAATCTGCGCGTATTATCTGCGAGTAACTCTCACTTTTTATTAATATTACACAATCATATCGTGAAAGCGATAAGAAACATCAATTACGCAACTCGCCACGATAACGAGCTCACAAATCCAAGTCGGACATTCGATAAATGAATCCATTTAATCTTCCTCTACGAAAAACTCTTAAAGAAGTCTTGCCAGAGGGTCTTAATTTATTACCATAAACGCGTACGTGATCGCATGCAATTTCACGCGAAAAGCTGTTGTGAAATAATTCATAATAAGAAATCCATAAAGGATCCTCCTGTGACCACGAAATCCGATCGAGAAACAAATTTTTGTGTAATAAACGATGACTGGTGGCTGCTTGGCTCACGAATTTGTTTCACGGGAGCCATTCGACCACCATAAAGGAACGCTAATAAAATTCCACCTAAGTATATCTAATGACATCATTTGGACGGGCCACGTAATAAACAGGCACAAAGCCACGGGGATTTCGTCGAGCGTGTAAAAATGTGGAAACGGCTTAAGGAACGTCCGCAAGGGTGAGAACCAAGACTTGGAGACAGTGGTCTCGTGGAAGGGGTTGCGGACACGGTGACTGGAATTTCGTATGGGATTCGTGGTCCTGCAGGAATAAAAACGAGCGGAATACGAAGTTTCGGCTCTTTCTCTCGTCACATGCGAATCGTCGTATGGTTTTAGGAACTGACAGCAACTTGGCTCTAGCCGCAAACGAAATATTAAAATTCTTCGCGGAAGAGGGTGAGGGATGTCCGTAGTTTTTCCAGGAACGCTGGATTTTTATTTTAATGCGGTTGACATTCTGAATGAATAAAATTTCAGGGAAGATAGTTGTAAAACATTCTGAATCTTACAAGGGTAAAATAATTGAAATTCACATATTCTCGCAATAATCGTGTTTTAACCCTTCCTCGTCATCTTCTATTTCTCAAGTCCCACCAAAAACTCTCACAAACAATCTCCCAAGAATTCACCAAAGTCACAGAGTCTCTACCCACGGGCCCGCAAACGCATCATCATCGGCCATACCCGCGAAGCATTTCAATGATCTCAGCTCGGCCGACCCCTGTCACCGTTAAGCACTCAATCAAGCCCAACAGGCTTCGAGCGAAACAATACGCGTCCACGTGTATTCGCGAATGAAATCTCCGTCCGCGCGTGGGCGTCTCGCTTGATAATATGCATTCGTTGGGAACAACGGGCCGCGATCCGCGACGACAGACCGAGCGGGGACGCACGATCCGTTTGCAAGAAGTTCCCTTCTCGCACGATCCTTGTAATCACGGGCTCATTAGTCCTCCGCCGGCGGATAAATTACGGCGAGAGAAGAAGGCAGCCGCATTGTTTCGCGTAAGTGGGCATCCACGAGTACCGAGCACGGTTGGATCGGTTTCACGAAAGGCGCCATAAGTAAAGGTGGACTAACCCGAAAGGTAAGAGGGGAGACGAAAGGTGGAAGAAGCGATGGAGAATTCCTGGTGTCTTCTCGTGCTTGAAACCGAACGACCGTAATCTTGGGCTATCTAACGTTGTAAACGTAGCGAGGTGATGATTTGCGACCTCCCCGCAGCGAACGTGGCTCGAAGGAAGGAACGCCGGAACCAGCCTTCTCTTTTTCTCTCCCTCTGGACCCCTTTAGATTCAATTTCGCGGGGCGTCAGCCCGCTGACGCGACGTCCGCCCACCTTCCGTAGGACGTTGATGTACGATACGGTGCACCGGGCCGGACGCGTGAAACTTCGAAAGATTCGCGCGAGTGGATTGTTTTTCGACCCGTAAACGCGTTGCAAAGTAACGAGTTGGTTTTCTTTCTTTGGAAACTTCAGCGGCTTTTAGGTGAGAGAGTTGAAGTTGCGAGGAAAGGGATTGGGATGGTGAAGTGTTACTTTTCCAATTTGAGAGTTTGGAATTTGAATGTTCGCCGATTGTTCTTGCCGAAGCAGGAAATTAACGACGAAGCGTTCAATGATAGAAGTTTAATTGGAATTTTATTTGTAGAATACTTTCTCCAGCGTTTTCTTTGGACTAATTCCATTTCCGTTAGAGTTTCATAGGAATATTATTTTCTTGCGGTATAGTTGTTAACAACTCGCTGAATGGAAAGTAAAGAGGCTACATTCTATTTCACAATATCTGAAGTCATTATCTAAATAGGATATTTCTCGTAGAACTTTACCACAGAATCGTAAAACCATAAAACGAGCGAATCAACTTTAACCAAATTTCCTCTCATAAAATCTCATTAAATGTTCACAAACTAAGTTCTGTACAGGAAACAGTATCGCCTCTGTTCTCACAGTCCACCAATCACGCCTAAGCACCCGATCGTCGGAGCGTATCGATCTTCTCAAAAAACGCACCCTTCATCTCTCGACGCTACCAATCTACTAGAAAACTTGAACCAACGAGCGTACACTCTGGCGCGTTAATTAAGACACGGACATACTAGCGAGCGTTGCCATAACTCGCCAGCAAGCTCAAGCGGTTTAGGATCTAGCCGTGAGAACGACGCATCCCCACGCGTGTTTCGCAATTTACATTTCACAAGGTGCACGGGAGCGGATCGAGTTTGCGTTTGATCGTATGGACGCGTTTAAAGCTTGGTTTCCACTACCTCTCGAGGGAAGCGAGGTTAAAGTGAAAATTACATCGGGACATTTAATAATAGAAAGTTGAATTGGCACTAGTTAGCATATTCGATACGAATAACCGTGGTTCCAATTTTTGGATTTTAAAGGAAAGGAATATTTTTCTGAGTTCTTAAAATTATGGAAGATTAATAGTTATTTCACTTAAACCGGAAACGAGATACATTTAAAAGGATTAAATGAAATTCTTGACACTTCAAGATTGAGCAAAAGAATACGTGTTTGCTGAATGGAAGTTTAATCTTTGATTGCTATCGTGGATCGTCAATACTTAAATATATTAAACGCAAGTATTTACGCTATCGGAAACTCTGCATTTAATTATGCACGTGTATCCCAGCAGGACAATGTTCGGCCAACGCTACTGGGAACCAAGCTTAAATATTCCGTGTGTACCGATGCACGCGAACCAGACGATTGCACGTGGCATGTCGGGAACGCGGCGAGAAGATCTAGAGATCGTCCGCAGAGAAAGAGACACGATCTATCGGAGAGGGTGTTCGATCGAGACTGGTCTATCGTTACGCAAGCATCGGCACGCAACGCTTCCATCGCCTACACGCGTGGATTTCATGTGCTCGTCGCGGATTTCATGCGCGAACGAGATGGATGCGGTGTAATTACGGATGTTCCAGGTAATTGGTCGAGATCGTGGCTCAGATCGATGTGGGAAGAGGTACACCGGTCGAAGGAATAACGAGGTGTTCCATAGCGTTTAAAGTAACGGTAGGAAAATTATTTTTTCTTCGGAGCCTCGGAAAAATTATTGAATTTTATTTTACATAATTTCATCTGCAAAAAGAAATACTAACCACCTTTCTGTTATTCATATCTCTCTATTATTCTTGGTCCATCCCTTACATTTATCAATTGCAAAACTAACATTAACCTCCCAGAAAATACAAAAATTTTCCAAATAATGAGAAACTGTAACCCAACACCACTCTTACACCCTCGCAAATCAAACCGCGAAAAAAAGAACCTACGATAAAACTTCTCGTACCATTCTTACCTCCTTCATCATCCCCAACCAGGGCCCTCTGAGGAGCATCATTAACAAGGCTCGAATTAATTAGAAATTCAAATGGCGACGTGCCATGGTCCCATAAACTATAAACAAATGGATGCTGCCAGGGCCGCGTGGGGCACAGGTAAAACGCTAATATCGAAAAACCGAGGCTGCCATCACGCGTTTAACACGCTCAACATTTTATAGGCGAGGATCGCGCAGATTCGGCGCGAGCTGGTTCCCTTCGCGTCATTTACAAGCGGCGCAAGCGGTCCATCATAAATTTGGCTTCCTATCGCCGGCTGGGATCGTATTTATCTAACAAATAATTATTCCCGATTATCTCGCGGGCTGATGCATGCGTTGGCAAACAGAGATCAAAGATACGGTGGCCGACATCACCGTGGGCCTTTGTTTAACGCTTAAACCAAGCCGAAAGGCAACGGTCAACAATTTTCGCCTTTATTTACGACATGGCGCTGCCTTGGGACGTCAAGTTGGTGTGCGTAGACGTGGGTGTTGATGCAAGGGTTGAGCGCCTATTACCATGGTTGCCTTGGGGGTAGACTACCCTGATGCCCGGTGCAATCAAATTTTAGAGTTATTGCCGTGTGACTGCACGTGTTCCCCGGTCACGAAGGAGCGGGTGGTTTCGGGATGAATGCTTGCCCGTGTCGTTCGAGATGCTGGCCGCCTTCGTGGACCCTTCGTTTCGGCGTGAACGAACGGTCGGAGATATTTATTTGACGTTAAGGTGCTCTTGTCTCGACTTGCTTTGGTTATGGGACGCGTGGAAATGGGGGAATTTGGGCAATAGACTCGAAGAATAAATTTATTGCAACGAAGGAGGTATTGCGGTGAGCGGTTTTTGGTTAGCGCGAAGTTTAAAGGGGATTGAAAGCTGAAGAAATGAATTTTGTTTGTCTGAAGCGTGATCTTTGGAATCAAATTAGACCGATTGTGTACTCTGTAATTTATGGAATATAAGTTTCATAAATTTGTGAATTTTATAATCTAAAAGTTATAAAATTGGATTAAATTTAATTAGTATAGTTTAGAGATTGGAAAACATATTTTGCTTTCATTGTAAGTCATAAATCAAATTGTGGAATATCTGGTAACTTCTGCAGTTGACGAGCGAGGGTAGGTAAACTTTTTCTATGAACAAGTGTTGCTTCTGTCGTAAAAAAATGGAAGATCAAACAAGGATTTCCTCAATGTAGAAGGAGATTGATTAATTGCCTCAGGAAGCAACCCGTGAAATGTTTCCTTAGGCGTTCTCTAAAAACAGACCTGTAGCGCGTGTTAAATTCATCAGCAGGAATTCACCCTTCTTAATGACCCACACTTTGCTCGCTCGAAAAACGGGAAATGATTGATGGTCATCGAAGTTTAATTGCTGAAACCCCCGTTGGTACAGCTGCCACTGTTTTCACAATTGTCAAACATCCTCTCACGTGCATCTTCCATTAACACAGTTATATAAAAAAAAAAGTTTCAAAAATACTTTCACGCGTATCATAATATATTACATCATCAACGCGATATTTATTTTCCATTTTCCCTTTTGTATCGCGCAAAAAAAAACGCAGCAAACGATACCTCCACGGAACGTTGCATTGAAGAAACGCGAGCAGAAAGAAAACTTCCAGCCACCAATTCTCGAAAAGCAACCAGGAAAACTGGGTTTCTACGGAACGAACGTCGACGGGTGGCTCGCGTGTCGTGAACACGCAGAATTGTTATGTAACAACATTGGAGTAAGTTGTACGACAAATGTCGAACGAGGGCTCGAACTAAGTGAACCGTGAATCGATGGGATCACGGGTTCGCAAGCCGTCCCGTCAGGATTTCTTCTCGTTGCCGCGTTTTCCCTCCATTGTGAATGGAACACCTTTGGACCTCATACCGGGACATTGTGCAACTTTTACGAACAGTGAATCGACGTTCCATGGAACGGAGGGCTGCTTTCTGTGAGCTGAATGCGTGGGTGGCGGAGTCACACGCCGCCAGAAAACTCGAAATCCGGTCTAATAAGGCGTTCCAACGTTACAACACGGCTCGTTAAATTTCTGGAACCCTGTTTACGCCATTGCGAAAAATATGTTTGCCACGGTATCCTCGTAGAAAATATTTGTAACCACGCGGAGAGTCCTTGTTTGCTGGTTTCTTGTGGCGAGGTAACCAGTTTGGTTTTGATAATCCTTTTGAGTACGAAGAATCTACGTAGCTGATTGAAAACAGTGGATAATTCTTGGTAATTCTTGTTCGGGAAATTTAGCTGAATAAAAATCCATAGTATCATGAATTTTGGCCTTGTTATTGCGAGCTCGTACGGAAAGGGTGTCGAGAACGTGGACAAACTGCTAGCAATTTCCGGTATATTTATAACCTAAAGACGCGTGCAACCCTCCTTATAAATGGGCCAAGGGGAATCGCGACAAATGGGGTGGTCGATGTCTGGTATCTCGAATAACAGTTGACAAGTTCGCTCATGAGTAGCTATCATCCCCTATCAACGCATTGGAGAGACTGAAAAATCGCGTCAGCTTTATCACAGTCCTTCATGACACGACTAAATCAAGCGTGTTCCTTAAGAGGTGGTGGGCGTTGAAACGCAGCTTGTCTCGTTGCGGTGGCATAAGGTTCGGCTGTCGTCGTACACCGGAAAGCCTTCAGTCCGGGATTGAAAGAATAAATTACCTAAGTCAAGGAGAAAAATGAGGAAATTATTCCGGGACCTTTTAAAGCGCCTTAGGTGTGCAACGTGGCTCCCTGTTCCATTCATTTATAGACTTCTTACGAATGTGAGGGCCTTAGACGGTTCGATGAGGAATTTTTTAACTGAAAAAGCAATTACAGTGGTATTGAGGTGATTCAATTTGCTGTGGCGATTGGAGATTTTATTCTGTCAGAATATTCCTGAAGATTGCATGTAAACTTTGTCTCGAAAAGCTTGAAAAATTGATTGACTCGTTATTCCCGTTACACTTTTAATACAGGTTCCTTAAATAATTCCGTATAAAATATTTTTATCCCTCCGTGTGTGAAATACTGTAATTTACATCGAAAGGCATGGTTGACAAGGGTTGAATGTAAACGTTTTGTCACAGAATCCTTGTCTGATCATTCTTTTACCGGACTACATGTTTTCACGGACAATAGGTTCGTCTTAGAAAATATTTTTTACAAGGTTATATAATCTACATCTCGTACGGCTCACAGGGAGCAGATGTCCATCGACAAAATGGTGGCATAAGAAATATTTAACATACAGGAGTGAAAGGGCCGGCATTCCTAATTTTCAGTCTGGCCGGCATCCAATCTGAGTCGTCGAGATCCACAATGCCGCTCTATTTCCTTGACGCGTATACAATCGCGTCATAGTAATCCTGTTAGGAGACGCTTCGCTGGCCAGAATACACCCCGCTGGGAGCAGAAAAAGGGGGTGCCATCTCTCAGTCGGGACCAACCAATCTCAGCCCACGTTAAAGCCAACTCGATTTATCGCAAAATAGATTCTGTCTCGCCCCAGAATGTAACTAGTATCGTGTAGACCTGTTCGAGACATCCTATTATAAAATTTATACGAGAATTCCATCTCCGTTTAATTATTGGATAAGTCTTAAAGAAATCAGAAACAATTCTACAAATTCAAAGTTCTGAATCTGTAATATTTAAAATTTTCAAACTTCAAATTGTTGTAGTTTGAATTATTTTTTTTTTTACCATAAACTTTTTCAATTTCTTGTTTCACACGTCTAATATATTTTGCTCATTTCTGGCATTACGGTAAAAGCAAAAGTAGATTATTTACTTCTACCATTCAAATATCGTATTATCTAGCTTTGATCCTACTCTTCTACCTTACTCGATCTATATAGTACACTCATATCTCTCGATAAAACATCAAACGAAAATGATCCGAAGCCAGCAGTCTGGGAATGTTTTCCGTATTTCCATCCGATAAATATAGTTCCAGAGACCGTGGCCACAGGAAAATACAGAGAAGGTGAATTCCTTTGATCCGTTCCTCTGTGCACACGGGGGGCTCGAGAGACTAAATAACAAACACGATCGATACATCGCATAGGAATAATTCGCGCTTTTGTGAGCGCGTAAAGAACGAGTTTGGCAGACGTCCCGCGACAAAAGGCGTTCCCCGTGTCCGTTCCAGGTTCGGCGAATAATCCTTTCGTAGTAAATTACACTTTAAAGGAGGCTTTCGCGAAGATCGGCCACGAGTCGCATTAAATCCCTTATACCCGGTATTGTGGAATTTGCTTGTAAACAAGATTTAGGGATTTGTCCCGTAGCACGAAAATATGATAAGCCCTTCGTTTCTCGTCGTTCTACGTTCCATCTCTGTCTCTCTTTCAACCCCCTCTACGCCACCCCCTGTGCTCGATCTTCCCTTGGACACACCGTCGTGTTTATGAAACGTAAAACCGTGAAAAAGCTCGCAAAGAGGATTTCGAACTTAACCATCGCGAGGATCCAGCAACGAAGGAAGATTGCTTTGGTAAACTGTTGGTGGATGGTTCGGAGTATGGACCATGGCCCCGGACGGTATAATGTCGTGGAACATAATATTTTTAATCCACTTTTTTTATCGAATATCAAGCACATATTCGGACCCGATTCAGGAAACTTAATATTCGATCGAGGCTCTCGTGTTCCGCCGATTCCCGTATTATTTCCACAACCAAGAAGGGATTACTCTGTGAACGGCTATATATTTTTTAATCCCCGCGCCCCGTAACCGGATCGGACCGATAGATCGAGGTTTATCGATCTTAAATTACCGATACACCGCTCGGAACTGGGTCGCGTACACCCCTTTTACTCCCACGTGTGTCCAGGCTTCATCGTTTTTCGCCGACTAACCTGACAGCCGACGCATTAAGGATTACCCCTGGCGATGAGGAATCTCGATTAATCACCGGGAATGAGTTTCACAGCGAAAAAACGAACCCTCTGACAGTTTATATATGCACACGTCTCTCTTCTGCTTTTTTTTTTCGTCGGTTTTTGATGATTCGTGGAATTCGTGGCAGAATCGTGGGGAAGCGTATAAATTCAGTATTTTTGCAGCGTAAGCACTTTTTAATGTAAGAACGAAGAAGAACTGGTTAAAGAAATTTGTGGGATTTGGTAGTAGAAGCATTTAATTTATAAAATGTTGTCGAGCTTCAAGTTAAGTTTAATGATACTATCGTTCAATGGCCAGATAAAAAAAAATTCTCTTAAAAGAAATTTTATAACAGCTTCTTCCATACAATAATTAACTCACAAAGCATCGTCCCGTCCGTCGCTAGATAAAAATCAATTATACTTTTTATAAACACGTGCGCATGTACATTTGACACGAGCAGAATATACCTGGCACAGAAATCGTTCCGAATAACAGAGCTCGTTATCCGATCAGTATCATCAACGATCATGTCTGCGAGTATCGACGAAAAGAGAGTCATGAGGCTCGAGTCGAGGCAATGCGCGAGAAAGCCTTGTAATCGAAGGTGAGGACCTCCATCAAAATCTGACCTTTCGGTTTCGATAATTCGTGTAATTGCGACTTTCGTGGCCAGAAGTTTGAGAATTAATGGTTATTTCAGCGATCCTTGGCTAGCAGAGATGAAATCGATGAACAGGTCCTGGACCTTTGCCACCGGGACTATTCATCAAGCCGTGATACACGTGACCGAGTCCTTAATTAAAGCTATGCATACAGCACAATTAGAAAACGCCGCATGTAGAACAGAAGGCGTTCTTGTTCCTGGCCAAATAATTTATTCAAGACGCGTGCACGGCGGCCTAACGACGAATCGCGCTAACGAGAATCGATTTCCCGATAATTAAGAAAGGTATCGGTAGCCTCTAAGTCAATGACGTTTCATTTACAATATTTCATACGGAGAACATTAAACATTGAACGCAACGGTGCGCTAAATCTCATGAAACATTCTTCTCAGCGTTGCTCCTTTAAATTTCAGGACAGTTTCCTAGATCTTTGTGTTAAATTGACGGTAAAGACTTTGGCCGGACATTTTATGGAAGCTTAGCTTTTAAGTAGAGAACATAAATAAGGAAGAATAATTCTTGGGAAAGAAAAATTGCAAATGGACAATTTTAAGAAACTAATCGTCCGATATGATATAAAAGTTACGAACGCAAAATGTTTGGAAGCGAATAAAATGATGTTTCAGATTTTGTGGATTCTTGAGAAATTAAGGTGACATTAAGGAAATTATACTCTGAACAATTGTAACGCTTAACAAGTAACATTTTAAGAAAATAGAATTAAGTACTAAATATTTGCGACTCGCGCTGCAAACTTGGTAACTCAAAGGATACAGACTCGCGATTCGTATTGAAAACATAACCTTCGTCGTTTCTCATCGAAGTATTCAACATCTCACGTAGCAATCGGGTTTTGAAAACCGTATAACTTTGCTAATCATCGAAGCTCGATATATTGGCCTCCGCGTGCATCTTTGAATTTGCCAATCAACTTATCAGAACCGATCGTTTAATTGACGCTGAAGAGAAAGTGTTAATTCGACGCTTGCTAAACAGATGTTCGATCGATACGCATCTTTAATTTCGTTTCGTTTCGCCTGTAATTGGCTCGATGAGATAAGCTCGTGCTCTCGTTGCACTTGAACTGTTTGTTTTGTTAATATCGAAACCCGTGGCATTGTTTCAATGTAATAATATCGTATCTGATAAGGAGCACGTTGTTCGCTTATTCGAGATCACGTAGCAGTAAGATCTCTCCCCTTCACCATTTTCTAGCGTAGCGCTAATCAAATCGCTTTATCGATAGAAAGTGTCAAGTAAGAGGAAGGAGAAAGTCCTGTATCGGTTTTGCATCTGCTGGTCATTGTGTTTCTGAACGCCCACGCTATAAATTGAAATAGCGACAATTTTGCGTTCAAGTGTTTTGAAAACAAATATTGCACGAATAACATTTCTGGGGCGAAAAGAAATTATTTTGTAAGAAAGTTTGCGTGCTCTTTCGGTTGAGAATTTTATGGACTGTAGACATCGTTATCTTTCGTTTCTTTTTTTTTTTTTAATTATAGGGACAAATTTTTAGTAGGTGGAAAATTTAGATTGCTAACTTTAGTATTTAAAATTTGCTAAAGCTGTCAAACGGTTTAAGCTCTGAATATTCCATTTATCTATTTAGAAAATTCCAACAATTTTATTTGCTATAAAAATAATTACTCACAGAGTGGTCAACTTTGATTCTAGAGTTTAACATTTAACAAAATAAACGGAGAAGAGGAAAATGATTTCCGGAAACTTAAATAACGTCGTAGGCATCACGGATAGAAGATTATTCCTCTTCGAGCAGGAAGCATAAATTTGAGAATGCAGTTAAGTCAGAAACGGAGATTCGTAATTCCGATTCCACCAGGAAAATTATACGCAGCTTACGATTATTATTTCGGTCAATCGAGCATCTGTGATGCAACGTGAAAGTACTTACGCCTGGAACGTAGCCAGTGCATCCATAAACGCACCTTTATTAACCATATCGAACCGTATTAAACAACAATAATTCTCGATTTCGAAACGTATGAATGTTTTATAACGACTGTTGCATAATAGAATGCTCGTATCCTCTTATCCCAAAGATTGTTGCTCGTAGCAAAACAAATGGAGATTGTTTTAAACGAATCGGTGCCGATCGTGGGGCACAGCAATCAGAAAATCCATCAAAAATCAATCAAGGAAATCAGTTATTACTATGATTACGTGTCTTCGGCGAACGCTGATAGCTTTGAGGGATCATTGTTCGTTCTACAATGCCGTTACTTAAATTAGAATGAATCCTAGGGAATAAAAAATAAATAAAACAATACATTACGCAAGCTAATATGCGTAGAAAATGTATAATGATGCGTCTGTATCATTGTCCATTCCGTAATTTATGTAATTACTTTGATTCAACTAAATCTTAATTAGCAAACCTTTGTCTCATCCTTTTTAATAAATATATATAAAATTTTCTCGTCTCGAACGACTTCCTAATTTTTTTTTTTAATTCTTTAAGCATTGTACCTCTTTGTCGAGCAGTTTTAAGAAGTACTCTAGTGTCTGAACTCTAAAAGAAACTAAGCCGTTCTATTGCATAAATTTTCACAGAAAAGATGAATGATTGGTAAACCAGAAACTGGTCGGAGCATCGCGTGGCCACGCGTCGTGAATGCAGAAAAACAAAGAAATCGTGAGCAATTTCAAAAAAAAAAAAAAAAAAAAAACGTAAGCCGACTATACGGGATGATATTCTGCAAAAAGAAGATCGGCGATAAATGCAGGCTACAGTTTTGCAGCTTTCAAAACAGTGCCACGGTGAATCTCTTTCAGTGGATCACCGATGTACGAAAATGCAATGACCAAAACTAGGATTTTAAAGTATCCTATTGAGGAGCCCTCGAGGATTATTGTATTTTCTATAAGCAGGGGAACAATGAGCGGTATTCTTATGAAAATCTCCGATGGTTGCTTGGCGACCACAACGTTTGTTTCGAAACTCGTTCGAAAGACCGTCATAAATTTGTTTACACAAAAGCATCGAATTAATATTTAAATCTCTCACAAGCTTTCCCCTAATTTTCGTAAAGATACAATAAAACACTTCCTCCAAAAAAAACTTCACAATCTGATTTTTCTCCCCAATAGCCCACACGAAATTAATTACTCTTAAACCCCAAACTTTGATCCTAATTTCAAAGAATCGCATTCTCCAAAATTCCATCAATGTTCAAGCAAACCCATTGGCCTACAAACAACACAGTAACCAAACTTACTTTCAGTCTAGAACACTTGCTCCCATTTCCATTCTATTCCTCATTTTACTCCACAGTCCTATTCAGTTCCGATAGCGATCGTTAATAGGAAATTCGTTTAATTAAACTACCTAGAATTCCTATCCCAGAGGCCAGTGGGGTCATCGTGGTTGCACGAGGTTCCATAAACGGAGATAAGAGAGAGAAAGAGAGAAACGATCAGAGGGATAAAAAGAGAGAGGCACGAACGTTATTTCTATTCCACGGAGAACTGGTTCTACCATTGGAAGAGGCGAGCGCGCGCCGCGCGTGCCACTCGCGTGTGTCACGTGTCCCTCCTGAGAGGTAACAGGCAAAGAGGTAACAGGTAAGCGGAGAGGCTGGAACCGCAGGTAAATACACTTCGCGTCTTCGTTGCGGGGACGCTCGTAAATCCGCCGTGCACCGCGAATTATTGCGAAATTAACGATGGCGGTTGGCTCTTGCGCGCACGTGTTGCGCGATTAACGCGGAAAAAATTAACGCTTCCGATTATGCGGCCGATCTTGGCTGTTTGAGATAAGCGGCGTGTTTTATCGCTCGCTTGTATTCTGATTATTTGCCGCTTGCTATTTATACGTGTTCCTGGTTTGAATTATTGCTTCTGGAAGGGTGCGGTATATAAGATGTTCGATGGTGTTTGATTTTTTTTCATGCTTTGGTTTGTTCTTTCGTAATTTGAAAATTGGTGGCTGAAAATGTTCGCCCGGTTTTCGGTTACGGTTTCTTCTATATTTGCTTTATATTATAAATTTTTCGTAGTTTCTTCTCATCACGAGTCTATCACTTAAGTCCGATGCCAAGTGTATGCTACATTCTGCCTCTACTTCGACTACAACCAATCTCGACTCTCATACTTTCAAAATTACATCAACAGCACAACCACCTGACTACCTTGAACCTTCTACCAGTCTCTTTGTATGCATCACAACTTGGAAAGAAAAATTTAAAAAATCATTAAAACACTTTTACCAAAAAATTTATTAGTTGGCATAAAGAAGAGTATTTACTTTGAAAGATTGACACGTTTGATAAGAAACGAAATAAATTAAATGGTATATTCTCCTAACCAAACACAAAAATCAACCCCCAAAGGTAGTATCTACCTATATCAAACAAAAGTGACCAAGTGGAATACTCGTGGCAAATCCTAAATTATTTAACGAAACGATAAGAGGCGCGGTAGTGGCGGAGCCACGCGAGATCCGGCGGCCTTTAATCTGGCGGCGGAGCTAAGCCCATTAGGTATACGTGCGTGTAACCGCGAAGCGGACCGCGACTGACACGGATGCAGGATTCACCCATCCACAACCTAGCTGGCTCCGTTCCGATTCTCGATTCGAGGAAGGAACGCGATCGTGGATGCTCCTTATTATTCCACGTAGGTTAAACCCCGACACACGTATATGCACAAGCGCGATCGTGCTCTCGAGTACCGCACCGTGGGAAGCGGCGTACGCCGATGGAAATGCTAATTTTATGCGATTCCTTCGAGCCGCCGCTCCTACGCCTCGCTCCCCGTGCTCAAGCAAAACGTGGTTACGCAATAAAACCGGCAATAATTGTGAGAACGTTCTACGCTCGATCGAGCCCGTGCAACTCGCTGCTACGCACTCTCTGCGTGACACGCCGCCATCAGGATGGACAGAGTCTTAATTCCTTACGATCGCGAGTCCTGCTCGGCGCGATTTACGCGAGCCTCCTGGTGAATATCACGCCGGGGAATCTGAGTACTTTCGTGATTTACATGGTGAAGAAGGGGAAAGGACGGCAATGTATACGGTGTATACTTTAAGAAGGAAGGGGTTTCGTGGAGATTCGAGGAAGAGATTTGGAGTAAGAAAGTTTTCCTTTGAGAATCTTTCGAATTTGTTATGTTCGAAGTATCATTCTCCTGTATTTCGATTTTCTTGAATAGTTCTGAGGAAGACATTTGAAATTTTTCCAATCGAGAATAGAACAATCCACCAAAATATTTGGTCTTATACCGGTTCAAGTAGTATACCTTTGTTGCAATCGAACACAGCATTTTCTTATGATATAATTTTTTTGGTATCCAATATTATCGAAGCGATTATAAAAATTGCAACAATTTGTCGTATCACTGCTCAGAAACACTGAACATCGAGTCAAAAGAAAATTTTATTCCTACGCGATAATAACTTATCGTAGCCTCGGAATCAGGCGCAGAATCCAACCCTACCTCGCTCGATTCCCCTGGCGCATAAATCAACGTCCATAGTTCTAAACGACCAACGAGAAAATTTCGTCTGATTAACGTCACGACGTCTGCCCTCGGTTTAATATCCGCCCGAAGGATTTCTCGTGGCCACTCGCGTTTATTAAAAATAAGGAGTCAGGCTGGTTCCATAAACAGTTTTTCTCCTTTTTACCGTACACGGGGGATCGAGATATCGCGTTTCGGAATAAAAGGGTGGCTGCCTGGAGTTTTGTAAAATAAACACCGAATCGGACCACATGCTTCTAAGAATGTTTCGTTCGATTATGAATATTCATGAGGTCGAACCGTGTGGCGGAGGCTGTAACGTGTCTCCCGCGGGCTCACGACACTTTTATTTTTCTATAATAATAGCGTCCTGGCGGCACGAATCGACGGCGGCGCGGTGTTCAGCGCGCCGCTTAAGCATTTTATCGGATCATTTATATCTCATGAAGAGCCATAAAGACACGCGTATATAGGAAGGATGGTGGTAGTGTTTTGCATGAGAAGTGGCCGAAAATACACAGGAATTAATTAGGCTGCCATAAATAGCAGTCTCCATTTACCTTTTTTTTTCTTTTCATTTTTTTTTCTTTCTTTTCTTTCTTATGGAGAGCGACTCTTCGTCGATGCTCGAACGCTTCGTTTCGCGCGGAGGCGTGTTTGTTGAAAGAGGACTTTTGACACTTCTCCGTGCCACGTAATGCGCGCTTAAAAACATATTTCAACGTCGCAACGAAGCAATGAATACATTAACGTTCCCATCTTGTCGATCCCCTTTCGCGAACCGATCCTTCTACCGATTTTCTGTTTAATTTACAACGTCTGCGACCGAAAGGGTAGAACGAGAGAATTCATCCGAGGAATTTGCATTTCCCTGCTCCGCCTATTAAACAAAGAGCCCCGCTTTTATGATCCTTAAATCATCGCACTGGTTGCTCGGTGCTTTTAGAAAACGGTCTCCTTGCTCGTCTTAGACCGGTGTTTGTTCACGTGCAGACTTCCCGTTGGTTTTATTCCTTCTTAAATATTTTATCAAGGAATAAAAACCGAGAAACCGATATACTTTAATGGAAGAGATTAAAAAGTTTAGAATTGAAGCTCAGAAGTTGCTAAACAGTACTCCATCGAATTGTTTCTAAAATACTGCAGAAGGTATGTACAGCGTCGAGCATTCAATATCGAGTATTCAGTATCGGGTATTCAGCGATAGGGATTCGCTGTTTAATAGTGAAGGGTCAATTTGAAAGCCAAAGGCTGTTTCTATTTCAAGCTACGCTCAATCCTAGGAAAATCGCTTATGGACGCGCAACTTTGCGAAACAAACCGTCCATTACAGGGGATCGGCGACGTACCATTTCGCGAGAGTCTCTTCCGCGTTCAATCCGCTCGTTTTGCTCGCGCGTGCGACACCCAGCGATGAGCTTCAATAAATATGCAAAGCAAGCAATTTGCTTTTAGGGAACCCGTAACCCACACTTTTCACGAGATCTTTCGTTCCCCAACGCTCGTGACGATCTTCCCTTGAACGTTTTAATAACGTGGTGAACAATTTGAGACGGTGTAGCCCGTAATTAAAGAACGAATCGAGCAAATTTCGTCGGACTCGTGGCTGGTTTCCCAGAAAAAGCTCCGTCACGATGATCCCTACGATCGATCGATCCTCGAAACGGAGATCTTTCTCTTGCTCCCCCTCTCTCTATATATGTATACAACTGACGAGAAATAGATGGAAAAGGTCTGGAACGTCACGGATGTCAGCTTTGATTTGGGTCGAGGAACGAGTCGATTCGATGGCTCGATAAGGAAAGTGCTCGAACGGTAGTCTGTAATTAACGACGTTAAGGAGAAGGATTTTCGTTTCTGTTCGGGGCAGCTGCATTGTAAGCGTTCACGTGTGCCTTTCCACTGGTACGTGATAAGCTGCAATTAAATTGATTGGCTCGCGGAATTCAGCTGCGGCGAACGCACGCTGGAATATGCATTTATGCCGGGGCAAAGGTGACCACGAGGGGAACCACGATAGCGTTGGTAACGCGGGAAAAGAGGTGGGCCTTGAACGAGAGCGTGAGTGCCTCGACTCTTAGGATCGGTGCAGCAAGAAATACTCTAAGAGGTCGGAGCTTAGGAACGTTTTTACCGAGTATCTGTTCATTTGTCGTGGTGGAGGAATGTTGATTGAAGTACCGATGTGGTAAATAGTAGTAAGATAGTAAAGAGATAATAAGGGGTTGTTGCGATCCAGGAAGATTAACGGAACGTGTGAGTGTTTAAACGTTGGGTCTCATTTATTGATTAAATTCATGGATTGAGTAATTTCGAAGAAGAAAATCGTGCAGGGTGCGAAGAAATTAGCTGACCATCGTACTTAGAAATATCTTTAAAATGTAAAATAAATTTCCCTGAAAAATGAAAGCGATATAAAAAATGTGTGAACAGCGTAAATAGTTGCTTTAATAAATTCTTTCAAATTCTATCGCAAACATTCCCAAACATACTATTCAACAGCAAAAACTGCAGACTACAAGAGTGATCAATTCTAAAACACCGCTCCCCCGTTTCTTCGCAAAATTTCACCAAACCTATCCCACCAATTTCAACGCTTCTCCCTGTTAATCGCCTAATTTCCATTCCACACCACATTGTACCTAGTATTTCGCTTAGAAATTATCCAAAATCCTGCTGCTGCCTCTAAACACACAGCAGACCGAAGCCTAAAGTCTAGTTTCTCACGGGGAACGAGAACGTGTCCGCCTAAACCGGTGGTTGTCGAGGGAATCTATCCGGCTGCCGAGCAAACGGCGCGTTCTCGGTCTACTTTTTCATCGGCATCGTGGCCCGTGGCGATCGCGAAACGTGTCATTAGAGGAGTGTAAAAGGGAGCATCGATAAGGAAGGTGTTGAGAGCGCGAACGAGAGATACGAACGCTGTCTCGAACGAGATACGAACGATCGCGAGGTGTTAAGCGGCCGCCGCGTTATGAATAGGCGTTCCATGAGAGCAAACGAAACGGTAGGCGTTCGTAACACGTGGTTTCCTTTTATCGACCGGACACAAATCATCGCGAGACGTACAGCTATGGTGCAGCCATTAGACGATCTCCTGGGATTCGACGATACGAAGAGCGGAACAGGTTCACGTACGAGCGGATGGTTTCTAAGCTATGATTATTTCAATGTCGGCAGTCAGTTAATTCGTGTAGTTACAAGAAAGGAGGAGTGCTGAATCGTGTGATACCTCCTCAGTGATTGTTGATGGTCGTAAATTGTTTTGGATTAATTGAATGTGTGCTTTGAAATGATTCTTGAGATTTTCATTTTCAGTTAGATCGATTTGGTAGAAAATTAAATGCTGCTTAATTCATCCGTGATAAAAATAATTTGTTTTTCTGGCAACTGGAGTAACTATTTTAAGATGCTAAAAAATAATCGATCGAGCATCACAATTGAGCAAACACGAAAGAGATTTCTTCGATTCCTTGCCGCAATAATTTCAACACACCACGGCAGCAAAACAGAGGCAAGATTCCACTCACGGTCGAGGACGATATTCGGAGCGAAAAAGATCAGCAAAGAATCACCCTTGGGGCGGCGTTTCGCGCGGGTCGCGCGCAGCGTGGAATTAACCGGTGCTTGGCCCTTTTCTAAAACCAACACATAATTATCTCGCCGACGGTTGTCCGGTAATTTTCTTTCCGGCGGCCCTTTTTCCACCGACAGGTACCGGACCGAGCCGATAACCGATATTTACATGGCAGGTGATATCAATTATCGTTCGAGAGGCGCCGCGCTCGCCCCGGGGGCCAAAATTGCAGCCGGGCTTTTTCGGCCCACTTCACCGCCAATTTACTCAATTCGCGCCTTCGACGACTTTTTTTCCGCAGACTTCTCTAGCCTCTCTCGTTTTGGACGCGCCGGTGAATCGCGCCTCGATTCCTTCGATTCAATCGGACGCCGCGCAAAAAATCCTGACCGTCCTCTCGTATTCATTTTTTCACACTCGGAATAATTTAAAAATCAGCTTCTTTTAATAGAATATTTTACGAAGAATATCTTTTAGACGCTTTTATTGTATTTTTTTTTTTCAATAAAATAGTTTCTTCTTTGTTTCTTTCAAATAACTATTCACAATTAAAGCTTCGTATCCACTGAAACTGTGAACAATAAATTTTACCAAAAATACGTATCGATTTCAAGCAACCACACCGTCTCATCGGCAGTAGACCAGATCCAAGCACCCACGCTTTTTCGAGGAACAAGCTGTTCCTCTTGCTCTTGTTTCGCCTGGAAGAGGATTGGGCGTGACGCACCGTTGCAGCTGAGGCAAACGGTGACTCGATAAGTACCGTGATGGTCGCCCAGGGCAAAAACAAATAATAACTCAGCCAGAAGGGGCTCGTTGGTTAGCGGCGTTGGTCCAGCCAGATCGAACCAATCTCACCTTATTTTCGGGGCGACTATCGCAATTTTCGGAATGGTTGTCTCATCACGAAAGCTCAGCCTCGGCTCTGAACCTGCTGAATTACAGGGCGCCCGTCACCCCGTCGTATTACGGTGTTGGTTTTCGAGCCTTTTGTGTTAAAAAGACACGTGTAATCATCTTTCTCCCGTCGATGCCTTTCCGGTCTGGAGAACCCTGCCTAATACCGCAAACTGGCGTTTACCAAATCCTGGACGCTCCTATTCTACACCCATTCCTTGCTACCCTTCTCCTCTTTTATCCTGCTTCGCATTCATTCTTTGCTGAAACACCGGCAGATCCTGCCTGGTGTGCAATGAGCCATGTAAAAATTTCGGAAGTAGAGATTTCTCTTTTTGCTGCTGCCAGAAAATATGTTCGATTTTGCATGAGAATCATAGAGAGCGTGCGTCTCGATAACAGGTGTTGGTGTGGGCCGATGTTAAAACCAGTCAAATTACAGGCTGTAACCGTCTGCAGGATCGATCGCGTGATCGGATACTTGCGCAGATTTCGATTCGTCCATTTAAGTAGGCTCATGAAGGTAAGTGAGGAAGTTTCGACCGGTTTCGTGCAATGAGTTTGTTTAGGACAAGAAAAAGGAGGTTCGTTCAGAGGGCTCGTTCAGAGAGCCCGTTCAAAGGGCTCATTCATTCGATCGTAATGCGAGGCAATGTTTAAGAGGATCGAGAGAATTAACCTTCTTTTCAGTAAACCAAGGACGCATGATACGCGAAGAGTACGAAGTGAAAGACTCTTCAACCGATCTAGTATAACGGGGCTACGTTCATTTTTAATTCAATACCGGTTTCGTTGCAACTTCGCTAATAAATCATCGCAATAATTCTTCTTCCGGACAAATGGGAGCAATCTATCCTCCCGAATGTCATGGAACCCACTCGTACCCTCCCACTTATAATTCAACCCAATAAGAAGCCACCGAAATTGCCAAATTCTCCGCGAAATTCCAGTTGCAGGTGCCTCGAATCGAAATCAACGAACCGAGTCTCTCGTTTTGGCCATTTAAACGCGGTTTACTTCATGATTTATAAGATCCATCTTTTCACGACGGAGAGACAAAAGGAAGAGAGCGTTAAATGTTCGGCAGAATGCGCCTGCACGGGTACCGACGTTCTGCCCTCCCAAAATTGGCCACGCTTTTTCCCTCCTCAAGTATGTTTTTGAAAGATGCGATTTGTTTTTGCCCGGCAAATTGGTTGTCCTCGGGAACGTCTTCCGCAGTGGACCGTGTGCACACCTTTGATGCGTGTGTTTTGCAGCGTGGAACGAAAAAAAAAAAAAAAAAAAAAAAAA
>SMSQ01025946.1:434870-454360 GCA_019453375.1 Ctenoplectra terminalis
GGGAAAAAAAAAAAAAAAAAAAAAAAAAAAAAAAGAAGGAAGGAGGCTCGTTCGTCCATCCTGAGCAGAGAATGGAAGAAAAGGGCCAGTCTCGAAGTGGCAAAAAGACACGCGCCGCGAAAATCGTTTCTGGACAAAGTGGCAGCTGGATCGCGCTGATCACAGGCTTGTATTAATGATGGCCGATGGAACGTGTCATTACGTCGGCCGCGAGGGATGAAAAACCGTTTGTTCATTAATTTTAATGAAATTATTCGAATCACCGGACTCATGACACACGATACGACGAAAGGACTTTTTGTGATTTAATGATTTAATTCGTTCGACAGGACCTCCTTACTTTCTGCACATGATATTTTCACGGCGAAGTGACGGGAATAATTATACACAATTTATTATCGCAATAGAATAATTGAACGCCTCGATTAAACGAAAACTTAACTTAAGTCAATGCAAGTGAAATATCGATAGGGTTTATTTTTCTATTTTCCGAAAAATTAAACATTGAGAACGATGGTTTACTATTTCTCCGTCGCAGATTTGAGAATCAGTTGATACAATAACCCTTGCGCGTTACTAGGTTACCGTCGACAAATTAACTATTAGCAACCAAGCCTATAATTATAAAAATTGCATAGACGGTGCTTCGGCCCCGTGGGCCTTCATCAATCATCCGTCAATCCAAGCCCAAAAACCTATGTTTCTCTTAGATTATTTGATCTTTGTCCAGAAAAGCTAAATTACCAAGCAATAGCGCACGAAGCGTAAAATATTTGCAACATCTGAATAAAAAATTCACATATCAAAAAGATCTCAAACCCTTCGCTAAATTTCACCCAACAAAGGTCTGTAAACGTTTCAAACCTGTCGAATACACCAGTAAAAGTCGACATCGAGAGTTCAGCTTCTCACGTGCAAAGAGCTAGCGCAGTTCGCGGCAAACGGCGGCCATTTTTCGCCGGCGGTGATGGACGGGAATGATGAATCGTGCAGAAGCGGTGCCAGTGTCCGGTCGATTAAAATCTTAGGACGCGGCTGTGCACGAAATCGCGGCAATAAATCATGAAAAAGAGAAAATCGATCTTCACGCCCATTCCTGACAGGGAATCTGCGCGCGGATCGCCACAGCTCCCCAGCGGCCACGCTTCTGGCCGAAATTCGTCCGCGATCAAACAACGAGCCGGACCTTAACAATTTTCGCCTCCCATTCTTGCATCACGCTGCGCTTTCGTGTATGCAAGGTGTTCTCGAGGGGGTTGGGAAGGGGAAGATGAAAAAAAGAAGGGAAAAGAGACGACGAAAATGCATCATCCAGAGCATCGCCCGCGGTTGCTTCACCCACGTCGTGGTTCGAGCGAGCGATCGAGTTTCGAAAGCGTATGATCGAGCGCGCAACGGTGATGCAACTTCATCGATGCGGGCAGCAAAGGTTCCGATGGTTCATTGAAAATTGTATGAAATTATCCAGGTGCACGATGTTAAATCGATGAAAAGAAATTGAATTCGTTTAATATAAACTGTGGGAATATGGTGATTTTTCTTGTTGAAGTGTAATATGTGTAAGTAAACGGAGCTCTTAAGTTATTCTTAAGTTATTCCATTTAATTAGCAACGATAATGTGTTCTGTATCGGAGGGTCTGAATTATTTCCATACGAAGAAGTAGCTCTTTTGTTCGTCCAAATTTTGTGCAAACAGAAAATAGATACGAAGAACAAGCGGCAGAAAATTTTAATGTATATTCAACTGTATTTAGATTGGCCTACGCAAAGTTTGTTCTTGTTCCTTCCACGCTGCAGCAACTGGCCTCTGTTTTGGCTAATTCCTTGCTGTTTGACGAACGGATAATGCTGTTCCAAGTGAATACGGATCGCTATTTATCTTGCGACTAAGTATGGCTCGCGTGGTGTACAGAGGAGCATAATGTGAGAATTTTATCCGCAAAGTTAGATTCAGGTGTCTTCCTCGAAACCGATTATAGCGTTACAATTTGAATAACAAAAGATAGCGTTCAAATTTTTAGTTTCTTTTTTCGATGACATTCATTCTTCAATCTTCTTTTTTTTCATAAATCTTTTATTTAACGCCAGGTTTTTGTAACAAACGAGCCACATCTGCACCAATTGAAAATTATTCAATGCTAATTCATTCTCGCTTCAATTGAACTACCGTGGAATACTTCACCTGACGCCATCGCTATATAAGTCTCTCTAAAAGCTCTCGAACGACGATATAATTTATCTCGATCATTCTCACTGTCGAGAAAATTTGTTCTCCGTATCGTACGATTCGAACGGCGGTCCGTTTCAAGGTAGAACGTTCGAAGTTCTCGATCGGCGTTTGCTCCAAACATGGAATAATCGCGGCCATTCTCTCATACGTGCTTGGTGGCTCGGTCGCGCGCCAATTGCCATGAAAATTGCAGAAATGCCAGGAGAAGTGGGTCGATTATCTCGCATTCTGTAACGGCTGGCATCAGAAACGTGTCTCGAGCTTCGACTCCACGGTCCCAAGTGACTTAATTAACTACGCTGTTTCGTTCTAACGAGACGAACGATTCCTCGTGCACCACTGGCTCAATATCGATTGTATCTTACGCGACGCTGCACTGGGTTCCAGTGAAAATTGTGAAAAATTGATAAAAAGCAAGAAGCAGTGCTCTGGTTTTCAATTGAATTGCAATTTCAAGTGGAATAATACATATTTACTGTTCATAATTATCGGAGATAAAATTAATGTTTCCACTGGATGATTCTTGTTCCGATATTGGGTCAAGGATCATTTATTGTTCTGGTTCGAGCGTCGAAAAATAATTGGGATTTTAAGACAGGAATTTGTGCTTACGGTTGAAAGAACGAGGTGAAGTGTGTAACGTATTGGATTGTTCTACTTTCTACTTCTCGAACCATCATTCTCATCGGAATAAAAGTCTTTCTATCCGCTGGATCGACGTCTTTCTGTCAACCTTTCACCACACCTACTCAGAATCTACGCACGTACATTTCGTTCTACGCCGCTTAAAGATATAAGGACGCTGAAGCAGCAGATTCTGCCATCCATTTTGCCGATTCGCGACGGTTTTACCGTTCTCCGAACAATCTTTCGCGAGAGAGTCTCCGACCTAAACACGAGACCACTCCTCGAGCCTGCCAATTATTCCTTGCCACACGTCGGCGTACTGATGGAACAGGCCGCGAAAGAGGCGTAGGGACGTGATAAATCTCCCTCGGGGAAAAAACTAGCTGCCCAAAAATATATGCAAGCTGTAGATGGATGGGTGGAGTGTAAGGGCGGTGCCCGGTGCCGAACGGTCTCGTCTTAGTTTGTTTCTCAGGACTCTTTTTCTCGTTGGCCCCCACGCTGCCGCCCCTGTTCCCCACCGACGTCCTTTTTTCTCAATTTTTTAGCGATCGAACGATTAGGAGGAGGCGGCGCTCGTCAGTCAAATATTGA
Organism: Ctenoplectra terminalis; assembly: GCA_019453375.1. Taxonomy (NCBI): domain Eukaryota; kingdom Metazoa; phylum Arthropoda; class Insecta; order Hymenoptera; family Apidae; genus Ctenoplectra; species Ctenoplectra terminalis. The sequence continues at coordinate 438,323 of SMSQ01025946.1, forward strand.
ACCCGTTTCTGACGTGTATGCAAGTAGGGCAAGCATTGTCTTTGATACCGTCGACCTTCGATCGGTATTTATTTCGACACGGGATGTGAAACGATTCCTTTATTTCGAAGGTTTTGTTCACATTTTAGGATAAAACTGGAGTACCAAAGGACTCGTAATTTTTGTCTCAAATAAAGCGAAGGTTTTTAAAAAAAAATATACATAGACTTTAGTATGGAATCCAGACTTGAAATCTACCGTACCTAAAAACCATATTGACCAGTGTAACGTTTGCAATAACTAATTTTCTTCCCTCGGCCAAAATTTTAAATCCGCCCCAACCACATTCCACCGTAACCAATTTCCCAGCAAACTCTCCGCGAGCAAAGAGAGAATTTCCCTTCCAAAAAAAAACCTCAGTACGAAACATTCTACAAAACGTTCCCACACTTAAAAAGAAGATAAAAAAAAGAAAAAATCGTTATTTGCTTTTCCTCGGTGCACCGCGGCGCCATGGAGCAAACATAAAAAGCGCGAGTACTTTCGCGAGCATTACCAGACCAGACTGTTTTACAGCTCGCAATTGATGTAACGACCGAAAGCCGCTTCGAAAAAAGCCGCGACGGAACCACCACCGTACTCGAACCAGTTATTATTCAACGTTGCACCTGTATTTGCGGAGACTTGGTTATTTCAAGGTCCATCAGAAGGCACGCTGTTTCAGCTCTTTGGGTCCTAGTAAAACATTCCTAGAGACCTCTGACTGCCTTTCTCCCGTTCAGAAGGCCTTGTTGCCCTGCTGGAAGCGCTAATTTCGACTTGTCGTTACAAATGAAAGGGTTCGCCGAGTCTGCAACGTTCCATGGCACAAATATTTGTTATTCCAGTCGCCGGATGTCCTTAAGGCTATGCAGGGGGATAAGAAGCGTTCGTTCCTTATGGAGCAGCCGCTGTTAAATGCAATGGCGTCGACACTATCTCTTTCTCGCACGAAAACGCGGCACACGTTTGAAGTTAAGCGTGTTTGAACAGCGGTCATTGTCTTGCCTTCCCTTTCTCTTCATCGTTGTGCTCTTCCTTTTGCTTTTTCGTTCTCTCTGCTTTTTCTCTTTCTCGCTGGTTCGCTCCCGTTGAACATCGCCGCTACCGCTATGGCAAGAAGGCAGCTCGTTTCAGATAAGGACCGACTTAAAAGCTTCCCCCGGGCCCTCGCGAAAAGCATTTTTTACGACACCCCTCGATTGAGGTGTCTTTGCGCGGGGTCAGTTGATTTAAAGGCGACTCGAGCCGTTTGGCAGACGATTTTCGGTTCTCCTGCTGCAGGTACCAGCCATTTTAAAATTTCTTTCGCTGAATTTCGTTGACGGTGTCTTAAGGACTGTTTGCTGTTTTCTGTAATTTGTATTTTTTCTCAGAAATGTTTGCTCGTCTTAAAAATACTCGGATGTTCCAGAGATTGAAATGTTCCATAATTGTATGTATTCTATTTTAATTATCTTACTATATTTCACTTCAACTGATATATTTGATTTTTCTGTCTACGTGCTTAAAAACAAAATTTAGAACAAGATTTAGAACAAAATTTCTGCGGTTCTGAAACTATGTAATATACCGTATCCCGATAATATTTTTGAGGCTATATTTAAGAATGGTTTTGTAAATGTATTCGGAAGGAAGAAATAATTTTTAAGGATTAACAGCGGAAACGACGATAAAATGGGATTAGGTGGGAAGCGTAGCTCCATTAAATCGCGATGACTTAAATGGCCCGCAAAAGCACGTTCTATGTAGTCATCCAATATTTGACTTTTACCAGATTGGACCGCGGTACCCTCACGTCGCTGCTACCACCGTCTGTTTGCAGTCTGCCTTTGGTTTCGGCTCGCGGCAGGTTGATTTAGGATTTAAGGATTTCTACGTTTGTTGTTCGAAGATCACGTGGATAAATATACTCGAGATGATTCCTCTATTTAAGGAACCACGGGTGGCCCTCCTACCGAATTCACGTCGCAAGAACTCCTTGCTTAAGTAGATTAAGTCAAAACTAATTTAAAAAAAATAGCTATACGATACAAATTTCAACAAATAATTCACTACTATTTTGTAATATTATATTTACTTCTTCTATTAATATCCTTCAGTTACATTTCTTCCAACTGTGTTTAAAATTATTTTGTAGCAATAATTGTAAAATTACGTTACTGAAAAAATTTTTGTGAAATCCTAGAGTACATATCATATTTAAAAATTTTAAAACGCAACTGAATCGAAACTCTTAGAAATTTAATCGACTGATTGTTTAAATTAAAAAAAAGAAACTACGTATAAATTTCTACAAAATATTTACTTCAAAGTATCAAATGCGCAGGATAACAATAACAACGTGTTGTTCCTAAGTTCCCTCGAAAATACTATTTCTTCCAGGCAAATTGAGAGCGCGGAATCGTTCCTGAAAAACGTACCGCCCGACCACGGGTCAGCTCTATATCCCCGACAAAAGTTTGCCATGAGAAAGTACCACGGAGGGGCTCGTCGAGGCAACCGGTGGGATCTTATGTTTGGATAGTCTTTAACTGACTATTACACCTGAATGGAAGGTCGTGAAATGGAAAAGGCCAGCCTGGCCCTTGATCCGACCGGCCCACTTCCTGTCGAACCCGAATGGGTAGATACAGAGGACCAACGGTCAATGGTAATAATGACGAATGTTTCTTTCAACGGCAGAAAGAGAGAACGAGACACGCGTCGTTTCGCCATTTGCGACTGGTCTTACCTGATGTACGAATCTGTATCTTTTTTTTTTTCTCTTCAATCTTCTTTCAAGGATCATTCGTGGAATCAATGAGATTCGAACAAAGAATCCTTATAGATTCGATGATCCTTAAACAAAGATCGTGTTGGCGATCACTGACCATGAGGTAGGAAATAGTATCTTGATCTAGAAACGTGTTTCTAATCCTCTTTTTATCTTCTTTCCTTTCGAAAGAATGTTTTTTGTCTACTTTCTTTTGGAAGGGAATCCTGAAGTTAACGCTAGAATCACCGGAATTTGTGTTTCTTATACATTTCTCGCAAATTGTTCATCGCAAAAAATAGGTAATTATATGGAAACTATTAAATTTTTATGAAAAATCCTTGACGGTTAAACGATTGAAAAAAGAATCGCTAAAAATTAATTTTTTATTTCTTTGAATTCTTAAAAATGTTCGAATTCATTTAAAATGAAAAATTTTCAGAAAAGAGTTACTTGGTGCAACAAAAATGATGAAAAGAAATAAATTGTTCCATTAATATCAAACGATTTATATCATACTTAGCGGATAAAGTGGGTTCGAGCAATAAAATACCAAAAAACAAATTTCTGGGAATTACACGATACAAGGTAGATAATAGCATCTCGTTATGCGCGATTATATCGATGGTACGCGTTAACGCTGCACATTATTATTTCCATCCAGCTCATCTCATTTGGCAAGGGAATGATCCATGACGACGAAAAATACACGTTGCGTAATGGAACTTTATACCAGTTAGCTGAAATCTGCTTTTTCGCGCGTATGGTAATTTCTGGCTCGGCTGATTAACGTTTTTCTGGCGCAACGCGTTAAAACGATTCCCTTGTCGGACAGGAAGTATAATTCAGCGTAATGAAGGCGGCGAGGGACGTCCTGGAATCGTTTTTATTGGCACGCTAATGACACCGGTCAAGATTGAAGAGTCACGTGTGCCGACTGGGAATCGCAGTTTCGAAGAAGTCTCTTTCCACGCGGTTCTCTATTATCGTCTATCAACGACAGGTAAAATGTATCAAGATCAGGTCCTCGGTAGACGTACCTGACCACAGACCACACTTGTCTTCGACAGATTGAAGTTCCGTGTAGTACCTCCTAGGATACGTCGTTAGATCACTGACAACACGAAGTAATGAACCCATATTGATGGAGGGTACTTGAAGTATCGATACTCAGGTTTTTTCCTTGTATCCAACACAATTTACTCGATGTAATTTCACTGGATACGGTTACAGTGACTCGAACGGCGAGGATAGTACGAGTGGTGTTAGGTTTCTGTTTCAATTTAGCTTTGTGGATGATGGAATCTTAATCTTGCATCGAAGAAAAATTATGGCAAAGAAATAATGAACAGGACTTTTACAAAAAAACAGAGTAACTCGTTTTGAATTATTCACTCTGCAGCAAAGGATCGAAGCAAACGTAGTTGCTTGGTTTTGCGCAGGAAATAATATCCTGTGTTATCCCATACACAAACAGAGCACTCGCTTCATTTTCCCTTCTAATTCATATTTTTCAAAAAAATTTTCCAACATTCGATACTTCGTCGACCATGGCAAGATCCTCCCAAATAACTTCCGCAGATTCTATGGCACAAAGGCTACCACAACAAGACGTCACCGAAAAACTCCGAAAGAGAAGAAAACAGAAAAACACCCAGCAGAACGGGTGCAGAAGCTGTCCGTGAGTGCAGTGTGCGCTTCGAAAGCGTAGGAACGATTACAGACACACTCCTTGCCAATCGATTTGTCCCAGATTCCCATCCATCATGGCGAGCAGCCAGCAATAGCTTGCCCCCGGTATTTTGCCCCCGTTTCATCGTCCGCGTACTCCCACGGGAGTCCAAAGTAGACAGGTCGTGACATAACAGCGTGTACTTTGAAAGGGGCACATTCACGTTCGTCGAGGATGGAAAACGATGGAAAGACGGCTGTGTGGGTGCACCTTTTTCCACCTTTTTCCATCTTTTTCCATCCTTTTCCATCTTTTTCCATCTTTTTCCACCTTCTCCAACCGATTCCTCCTTTTCTCTGCGCCCAACCTGCCGCCCTTCCACGGCAACACACGCCATTGTGGCTGACTGTTTGCTCGAGGGCTGTCACGGAAGAGAATCCACCACGGAGAGGGGATGCTGGTCGTGTGGCTGTGCGCGTGTTTATTTAGGATCATCCTCGGCGAGCAGCCAGCATAATTCTTCTGCCTCGTGCAAATCCTGGAAAAGGCCCTGATACGGATTAGAGGCCTTACCGTGCCGATAGTCGGCCAGATTCGGACATGGTTCCGGTCATGGAAGTCGTGTCGTTACGCAAACTCCCACTTTGGATTTATTTTGCTGACTGGTTTGCTGGGTTAACGGAAACTGGAACGAGGACTCCTTCAATTTTTTGGTTTACAGTGTTTCTGCAGCTTCTGTCTGGTTTCCTCTGGGAAGAGGAGACTGATTGGATTAACAGATTTCCTGAGCGGATTGTATATTGGTGGTTATTTTTAGACTACACTTTCTTTGAAGCAATTCTTTTTTTTTATAATAATGCTGTAGAGTAATAAAAAAAGTAATTTTAAGGGAAAAGAAAAATGTTTAATCAGGTATATGTATCGCTTCTTGCAGAAGCTAGCTTATCTTCTTCTTTAGGTAGAAAATCGTATGAATAAAGAAGAAACATGTAACTCCTGCGGTCCAAGAAATAAAAAAAAATACGTAGATCAATATTTCCACGCGAAACCTATGTTTCCTATATTTTCTTCCAAACAGAAACAACTTTACCCCGAGTTACATCAATCCTATACACAACCATGCGAGTATCGAACAGGAAACCAGGTGGGCAAAGCCGCAAGTGCTACTTGAACATTTTTAATGAACCACCATCGACAGTTCAATCTCTGGACAGTGTCTCCGGAACGACAGTTGGCGAGGTTTCGGACCCGAGGAGGGAAAAAGGGGAGAAATTACACGGACGAAAGAGAAGCTTTCCAGGACCGGTGGTTTTGTGTGTTCCCGTTTGCGACTATCTGGCAAACTTCTGGCCAGCAAGTGGCCTCGGTAACGAAACACCCAACCGTCGGGTTTCGACAACAAACAGGAACTGAAAAGGGCGGTCCACTTATCCGGTTACTTGGCGCAGCTTGGCCCAATATCACTGATTTATTGGCGGAAGTCGATTAGGGGCAATCTTACAGTTAATTAGCGAACCGTCGCCGCGTGACGACGTATCGAAGATTGCCGCGGATCCGAGGGCGTAACCCTCTGACTTGACAATGATTTAGGGTGATCGTATGCAAACGTGCTGGACCGAGCTGGAAGCCCCTTCATTTCGGTCTCCCCTCGTGCTTCTGGAGGAAATTAATTTTTTTGATGGAAACGAGCCGAGCTTTTTGTCAAGCAATCACTGAACGACTGGAAATTAATTTTTTTTTCTTTTTCTTTCTTAGCTCTTTAAGTTTATGGGCTGTTGAGATGCTTTGCCAAGTTTTATGTAGGGTTCAGCGAAATGTAGGTTTTATTAATTTTATTTTATACTCTTAAAAGTTGAAAATTAAAATAATACTGTAGGAATATAGGATTTCACTGAAAATTCAGGGAATTGTTATAATTATTGTATCTCATTTGGGTACGATTTAATAACTCTCATTCCATTTCCTTAATTTTCGAATTTCTCTCGTTTCCATTCGAAGACTCGAGCATGTTTCCATTTACGGCGAATCGTGCAATAAAGCAGATTCGTAAACAGCGGACTACCGGAGTGGAATACCCAGAGTCGATGAAATTGGTACGTGATCGCTTATCGCTACGATTTCTGTTTATATCGTTCGTTACTAAGTTACAGTGTTCGAAAATATAACCGAACTTCTTCGGCTTTCATCGACTTACGGTATCCAGATATGCCAGAGGACTGCAGACGCATCAATTCGACGGACATAAAGATAAATATGATAATTTGGAGATCTCCACACTTGTAAAAACAGTACATAAATTTGGAAATATAGTAACTGCTCGGGATATAAAAATCAATTCGTACGATCGGACCGGGAATCGATTAATATTGTCAATTTGCTCGCTACAGTTATTATAAATGACGATTTGCGATTATTTTTTATCGCGCAAAATATATAAGTTTCTAGAGAAGTTCTATGAGAATCCTACAAATCTTGAAACAGTAGTGAACGCCTGTTCGCACTCCGTTATGGCGAACATAATTTTCAAAGTCTAACAACGTAGGCAGCACGTGCCTTGTCTTTTTTCCACACCCATCGCACGTGTTCGCCATGGTTAAAGTGTCGAGTGTCCTTTCCAGAAAATAATATGTCCGTTTAACTTCTTACGGTACAGGGTATCCCGTATCCAAGTCAAAAGGGAAGTGGGTGTTGCGGGGTGTGCCCGTTTCTATAAGCGATCCTCGAATGATCGTAATGAAAACCCATACCCTGTAATAAAAGCTAAAGACTACGAAGGTTTGCACCTTCTTCTATAGTTAACATTCTCATTATGCTGATCACCGACGATTAAACAAAATTTATTGAAAAATATATGTCCTCCACTTTCACCCATATATTAAAAAAAAAAAAAAAAAAAAAAGATAAGTAAACAGTTAAGTTAATAATTTTAGAATTTATTCTCAAAATCATAGGTTTTATTGGAAAATTTAATTGTTATTTCGAGCTCAAAATGATTTAATTCTCTTCAGTTTAATCGTAGAAAACAGTTCTAAAGTTACTATAATTTAAACTAAGAATTATTATCATCCGGTATTGTTAATTCCTCTCGATCAGCCGAACTACTGCTCAATTATTCGTCCTAAAGCTCATCGTACATGACGCAACTATGATTCCTCGAAATTCGAGAGTACGTCTCGAGTACCTGAAGCACACTACACGAGCCGTGTTTCTCTGAAAGCGATCGATGAAGGGAAAAAAAAAATATATGAAAGAAAGGAAAGAGAGAAGAAAAATTGTACCGGCGAAAGGACGCGTCTCTACTACTCTTCGCATGGCTTAACTGCTAAGGGTAGTTAGACGAGTCGAGAATGCATTCAGTGCCCGGAAGTGGGCGGAACTGCAGCCTGCGCTACAGCATTGTATACAAGGACTTGGTTTTTCCTCGCTCGTGGGCCAGGCATTATAGAAGACGACAGAAAGAGAGACGGATAAAGAAGGAGCGAGTAGAAGCGTCAGAAGCACCAAAAGGACATTCGATATCTGTAATACCGTAATAACAAACGCTGCGTTTATAGGGCCACGATGGCTTATTCTTGAATCGTGCACAGAGAGAAAATCGGTCGAGTATTCGTGACCGACATAGTGACGTAAGGCTCTCGTAAGAAGGAAATCGGATGTTCGCGATTTTACGGAAAGGTAAGTGGCTGGTTCGATGCTTCCTACCCTATTGTCGTGGCTCGTGGAATTAGCGTGCTTAACAGGAAGTTGAAACGTAACGCGCGACTTGTTGGGAGAAATTTTGGTATTCGTGGATAGGCTGTGATTCAAAAGAATTTGTAAGAATATTACACAAACGGTATGGTTCGTGTAATACTTATTTTTCTTCGATCGTGTAATTACATTTTGGAACTATTGCTTTATTATTTAGGAATATGTTATATGGGATATCAGACATTAGCGTTAAGTTAAAGGATCAACGTTTATGTAACGTGTTAATAAAGAATAATTTTATCGTATGGTTATATTTTTAATTATGTTGCTATTCAGAAGAAATTGTAAATAATGGTAACTAAAAGAAAGTCCGAGCTTTCACCTTCGGTTTTATTTCGATTATAAATTAGAATTGTTTTTCTTTTTTTTTTTTTAGAATTGTAATAAATTAACTTCTTGAAAACAAAGCGTAGAATTTCACATTCCGGCACCTTTATCACCATCCTTCTTAATTAAAGATTTCTCGAATCACAAGTCCCGGTATGCAAAACTTTCGAACAAGCGTTCGAACAAAAACCAGTTCCTCTTCCCACGAGCGAGTAACACTCGACTGATCACTGGGCCGCGATGAAAAAATTGCAAACGTCTTCGATGTTATATTAACCCGCCATAAAAAGCCAATTTGGAGTACAATGGACCTTCGTTGGATGCATGGCGGAGAATCATCTGCCTGTTCGATACATGCACACAGGAATCTGTCTGCACGATCAGGGTTCATTAAAAATAAGATTGCCGCATCGTGATTTCGAGGTTGAAGATTAGGTAGTCAAGCTTCTTATTTGATTTGCAAATCGATATTTTTATGTCTTTCTCTGACGTGAATCCAGACCCATCGACAATCCCGAGATTCTGTCGATCGTTTTACGCCTTTCGATAATATATTGTCCACGAAAAAAGAAGAATATTAATGAGGTTATAGAGGTTTAGTGATGGTGAAGTTTTTACTGGTTCTCTATCGATACACGTCCCATTAAGTGTGTAAAAGTACGAGGTTTTAGAATTCGATAATAAAATTTCTTTAAATCTTCCTCTATAAAATACGCGGTTTAGAAAGGTGGGTTCACTTGGTTACCTTGGAAGGAAAATAAAAATTGTTGCTTGGAAATGGTATTAAAATCTTAAGCAGCGGTAAGAATACCGCCACGTTTATTCTTCTTTGAGTGACATTCGATTTTTATAGGAAACTATAAAATGAGCGATGGAAACGAAACACGTTACCATCGCTTTTCAGTGAACCAAATTCGACCTCGATACATAATGGAATTAATAAATCGCTTTAACGATCAAACAAATGATTCGAGCAGAATTCGATGAATTTCAAAGCACACAGTTCTCAATGCAATCGATAAAGAAATTAAAAAAAAAAAAAGTGAAGAAAACACGTTGGGAAAAATATATATCTTGAAATTAATACTTGGATCATCGTCAAATTATAATAGATAATATGGTTATTGTCACTAAGTAACATAAATAAACCACAGATTTTTCTCATAACATCCTATTCTCTAATCCCAAACGGTAAAATAAAAAGCGAGATGTCCAACTGTTTTTTATTGTTTCTTTTGTCTCCAACAGTTCGCAGCATCTGAAGCAGGATTAATTTCGCCGGTTGAATCGTAGCATGCTTTAGAAAATGCTTTTCTCTCGTTCAGCCCCGAGTGGGCACGGGAACGATCAGGTTTCGTCGAATCTGCAAACCGGATGGCGAACGATAGCACAGACCAAAAGGATTCTATGGTGGTTTTTAAAACGATAGACGCGTATCTCGACCGTTCCTCCGACACTGGCCATTGTCAGTCTGGTCGAACAATAACGTGCTCGAAAGGATTCTGTGCGCGAATTAGAGCAAATCCTTTCCCTCTGAATGTTCACTCTAATTCGACAAGAACTGGCCGCAACGAGACGCTCAGCGGGAAACCATTCACGAATTCGTCCATGAAGAAACGAGTCCCGAATGAGTTTTCGAGATTATCTGGCTAGTCGTTAGTGGAGCATGGAGAATAAGCCAGCCGCCATATTTTGTCAGCGGGACAATTTGTTCTGTCACAACATTCGATGTATTTGGCAAACGTTCCGAATAAATCGGATTTTATTAAATTTTAAAGAAGTGAAAAATACTGGATTACGATTGGGTTAAGTTTGCAAAAATTCGAAGTTCAGACAATAGCCAGGAAAATTTAGAATTATGGCATTTCCTTATTACTGAATTAAGTTTAAAAAAAAAGAATAGGCAATGAAAAGAATGGATATTAAATTATAAACTTAGAATTGTTACTTTCGATAACATGGAATTAATATAAAAAATAATGCATTGTTCTTTACGTTGATTAATTCAGTTACCCTAGAATCATATTATTCTACTCTATATTCTCTCTTCGAATAATACTTTCCCTGCCTAATTTAAAGAAACATTTAATTATACAAAAAAAAAAAAAAATTGTCAAATTTCCTTCCTAGTATCCATCTAATTATTTCCAAACGAGTTCACGGTGAAGGAACGGTGTTATTTCGCCGTCACCAACGCGACACCGTCGGCGTCGAAGATCACAAGAATCCAACGATTGTTTCCGACAGAGCTCTGGAGAGCCATAATTACGGCAGCACCTCCGAAGACTAATTATCGTTGGACGCAACGCCCTCCTGTTGCCCCGATGACCGTCACCTTTGGCGCGAGGTACAAGTCGATGATTAGAAGGCGCCCCTTTCCAATTAGTCGATTCCCAACCCGGTGTGCTCTCTTATTAACCGTCGCCAAAAAGCGGAGAAATCGCGCGAAAAACCGTCAGAAAACTGTCGGCCACCAGTAATTATCCTAGCGCGTGTCGAATTTTGTCGGAGATTTTTCGTGCCGCAGAAAGGGGTGGAGACCGCAGCAGGTTTCCTTTGCTTCGGGCGAATGATTCTGGAATGACTCGACTGCAAAAATCCGTACGCCACATGTCTCCGCAAAACTTGAAAAGAAACTGTGGTTCTTGTTCTTCCTTCTTTTTTGGTTTTGGAGAAACAATTAGTCGAGTCGAGCGTGAAGTCGCCGGCGGCAAGGGTAGAAAAGGGTGTGGTACCAATTTTGCGAAACGATTCTCTCTGACCATTATGAAAGTATCGTTTTCCAGATGTTGTGGGTGATACGTAGTGGAAAATGAAAAATTTTATTTTCTTCTGTTTTAAATTCTCAAGATCTGTGTAATATTAATACAGAGTTATCTAAGTTATTCTTGAAATATTTTTTTATTACTTGAAAAATAGGAAAATGTACCAGCTGCGATGACATATTTTAACCACCTTTGTCCGGTTCTTATTTTTAAACAGGATTGGAAGAAATTAGCTGTGAACTATTTAAATTATTCATAAGAGTCTCATGGATGCAAATAAAGTATTTTCAACCTTTCAAGAAGTTAATAAAAATTACACAAAATTGGAAGAAGTAGTTTCTGTCCAGTAACTCCGAGTATTTTAGGATCTGCAAAATTTAACACGATCCAAGCTACCGTAGCAGGGATTGGCCATAAAGAAGTCCAGAAAGCGATGTATATCTTTCGGTGAATCTGCGAGATAAAGTTGTTTTGCAATTTTAATCTGTTCGAGGAAGATCTTTTTAAAGGTTCCACGGGGTATTAGGAGTCTGAAGCTTACGGAGCACGTAGAAACCACCGTTACGTTAGGCTGGCTTTCTTGAAAATGGCCCTTCAGGGCATAGGGCAGAGGAACCCCGCGGCGGGCAGCAAATAAATTCTGCAAGCCCATAAATAATTAATAGATTCGTTACGTGGGCGTGTGTAAATCATCGGCGGACACGCGAATCCCTGGTTTTCGGTTCGCTCTCGTTGCGGGCGCCCTGCTGCTTCTTCAAGAAAGCAAATCGACGAAATTCGGCCGTAAAAATTCGTCGTTTCGAAGAAACATTAAATAAACCCTGGCAATAAAGTTCTAATCCTCTGGCTGAAGTGCCTTTAAAGTTTATCCTTTTACTTTTGAAATATTCCCGTTTTTTATTCCTATTCGTAAAAAAGGGGACATTAATCGATCCTCTTGACTTGTATGAGATATGTCGAGCGCCTGTAGAATTCTGAGAATTTTCGTATTAGTCACCGAAGTTACAGAAACACTTCTTTATATTTTCTTTAAGAAAAGATTTCACTTTTGACCACTGTAGTAACTATCATTAAAAATTTGTCCACCACTCTCGAATCGCTCATTAAAAATCGGACTGAAATATCGGTAGATGAGAAACACAACTGACTGAACAAGTTCTGATTCCAATTAAACGAAACTTGTTTAGAATTTGATTGATCCAGGAATCATTTAGAACGAATTTCTCGTCCGATCAATTATCCCGTATTCCCAGAAGTTTGTGAATACCCTCTACAATTATATACGAATACAGACATTATCTCGATAAAAGAAAAGAAGAAGATTCAACAGAAGAGAAGAAACAGATCAAAGGGAGCAGACAGTACATTCGCAGGATCTAGTGAAAAAAAATCTGAGAGATTCGTTGCCGTGAATGGCCAATTTTCTCATTAAATCGGATCACGGACCACACACTGAAATCCCAATGTTCTTCTGCCATTTCTACGACTTTTTGATCCACCCAATTGGAAGTCACCGCGACGATTTTCGATCCTGTCGTGCATCCCCCTTAGGCGTCGGGCTTCCGGTTCGCGCCGGATAATGATAGCTCTCGAATCCGAAAACCAAGAAGGAGCCACCGCTAGACTTCTATTATACACCACTATTTCGAACGCGAAAAAATCTGACCTGTGAACATGCAGCTGATCGAAGCGAAATTGCTGTAGCTCTGCAGGAGGATATGCACCTGCCTTCCAACGAGGAGACAGGATGCTCCTCCTAGGACCTCTGTTCGGTATCCTTTATTTGGTGAAAGCAAGAATCGTGTCCCGAGAACCGTTCTCCCGTGAAGAACGTGGATTCACAGTTCTTTCTTCTTTCATTGACGAGATAATCTTCGGTTCTGATGCGTTCTGGGTTCCTACGGTTCGAGACACTTGACAAATTATCGGGAACCGTAAGTAAGAAGGTAATTAAATTGCCGGAGATGAAATTTCTTCTTTAGAGTGACATCTTGCTTTCTTCGATATAAACTGTTTAAAGTTTTATGAATTTTAGGACATTTATTTAAAGATTGTTTTATCGATGAAAGAAGATTTTTTTCAAGTTTACTATTCAAAGATATTCCTGTATCTAATCTAGCAATATTATTAACGATTACTTTATAGAATTATTCCATGGAATCCACCTGCGGGTGAACCAGCAAACGCGAGTCTTAAGAAATTCCAAGAACATCCCCTTTTTTCACCTTTCGCAACCAAATAGTGCCTCCAGGTATTATTCGCGAAAAGAAAATAAAGTAATTACACAGTCTGTTCGAAAAAGTGACCGCTTTCCACGCCGTTTGCAACAAGAAGGTGCCATAAAATTGAATTTAAGTTCAGAGTCCACGGAATTCTTTCGGGGATGATTGCGGCACGACAAACGATCGCACGCCCGGTCGACGAAAAACCATTTGGCGGCCACGAAGAGCGTAAGATGCACTCTTCTTGCTTCACACCGTGGCATTTCTGGTGTGTGACACGGCAATTGCCGATGCCAGATGTCCGATGGTATCCTCGCGACATTCCGCTCCAGGGCGACGATTTGACGGCGTCGGTATTTAAAAATTACCTCGACACTCTCGCCATCGGACAATATAATTACTCGGTTTATGGTTCTTAATTCGTACCACTTAACCGATCGCTATCGAATTCAACGACATCAAGATCGCCACATCAAAGTTGCGTTAATTTTTATGACTCTCGTTGGTTACCCTTAAAGGAAATGGCCCCTTCGTTTCGTGGCGGGGAGTAACTTCGAACATCGAAGTTAAAATGGGAGTTGTTCTGTGGATAAAGTGGTAGTGTAAGTATTCGTGAGTTTTTTTGGAGCAATTCGGGGACAATTAGGGTGCTGTCTGCCTGAGATAACATTAATTTCCAATTCTTTTTCTCCTTCCTCTTTAAAGTTGCGTATCGAAAGCAATTTTATGAAAGTTTGAAATGTATCAATTAGAAATACCACTGGAGTTTTTAATCGAAATAATTGTATAAGTGAAAGTAATAATTAAAGCAGTTAGACGCTCAATTCATAGAATTGAAGCTTCCTATTTCGTTCAAACCATCTTTATCAAAGGCTCCGTTCAGAATCATCTAAGATTAATTCCGTATGCTAAATGCATAAAATTTTTAGGATCCTCTATACAATATCGCCTCACAAATTTCCTAAATTATGAGAGCATATCGCGTTTAACGATCCGTTCGAATATTCCTCGCGGTTAACTCGTTTCACCGATCGCCACTGAAATATGGACAATAACTCGCGAACGGACACGCAAATTGTCGATAAATTTTCTGTAGAAAATCGCACGTGCTCGTCGCTGTTGTTATTAACGTGACGCGATTCAGCCGGAATCAGGCCGCTTGTTTTTCTGGCCCGAATTACCATGGGGCATCGAAGTCGAAGAGACGGCGAAACAAAAAGCGAAATTGCCGTACTTACGAGCGATGACTCGAAACAAGTGACAAGACACGATCGGTGCTGAAAAACGCGCGGGCCCTGTGATCAAAGGATCGCTTTCGATTATAACCCGGTCGCGACAAAAAACCATGATATTACCTACTTTTTCGTGCCAACGAAAGAAACGTTCGATCCGGCCTCCTGCGCGATTGCTTCTTCGTTTTATTTCGTAATTAGCAACAGCCGTCATTTTCTACGACCTCGTAATTTTCAGTCACGTACACTGGGAACTTGAAAATATTTTTAGTAGAGTTTCGAGTAGATCGCGAATTAAATTTTTTTATTTTATCTAAATTATACGAAAGACTTACTTATTTATTTTTGTTAGCATAAAATGTAAAAGCTTGTTGCAAAAATATAACATTTTCCTCGAAGGGGTGGAAAAACTTCTTTTTTGGATATAATACGTTTCGTGTACAAAATTATGGATCGCTTCATCCAAATAAAACTCCAGCATCAAAGTTATTCGCGATTTCAGTTTATGTAATCAAATTTGCAGCAGATGATAAGCAACGATTAAGAACACGATCGCTCGATCTGTCGATGTAAAAAAAAAAAAAAAAAAAAAGAAACTGCAGACCGGATTAAGCATCAACGTAACGCTCTCGTTTGGTCATAATATTTCAGTATAATTATATGTAAGCCCCCCCATCCGAGGCATTCCGCGCGTCGCGGTGGCAACGGGTGAACCGGTTTCAATAAGGCGAAGTTAATTAGCTGGTCGTTAATACGGAGGGGGCCGGAGTTGCGGCGACGTTTACGTTTTAAAGCATCGCCGGAAAACGAGCAGCAAAATTTCAATTTAACGAAACGTAATTGTCCACGGCCTTATACGTTATGTACGCCGCGGTGATGCATCGCGCGAGGCGATCATTAACACGAGGGACGTTTAATAAGGGCCATCATTAATTACCGCTGCGAACCGCAAATTACTCTCAGCAGGCACGGCCCCTGGTCGCAACAGGATAAACAGATTTTTCTACGCTCGATTTCAACGCGGAGATATCGTAACCGAGATACCATTTATATTTCCGCGTAATTTTCACGCCTGCGTGTCGTGCGTTTTGGCTGGCTCATTTCGATGTTATCCATTCGGCAATTTATTTTCGACATGCGTTCGAGCAGGATATGAAGATTCTTGATAAGCTGAGAATTAATTTAGGAATTAATAAAAGTCTTTCGATGCTTACACTTCCTTGTAAAAATTCACCAACCACATCCACCGTAAACCTAAATCGACATCGTAACAAGCAACTCGAACATCCCTAAAAAA
>SMSQ01025946.1:455629-554684 GCA_019453375.1 Ctenoplectra terminalis
GAAAAAATAAGACAAAATACACCACTTGACTCCCGTATCATTCTTTCCGATCATTCTGCTGAAAGCGCTTTTTTTTTAACTATTTGCTCCCGTCGCACGTCCCGAACCTTTAATGCGGCACGGCACGAACGAAAGGTCGATATCGGGGATGACGGGCAGCCGCATTAATTCTAATTAATCGGCGTCCGTTCGCGCTTCGCGATCGGTAGTCGGAGAAGGGAGGCAACAAGAACGGGAAGTCAGGAGAAAGGGTACCGGTGGCGACTTTCACGCGCACGCGCTATGGATCGTTCTACGCGTGCCCCACTCTGTTTCATGGATCGAGCGCGCACCTGCGTCCGATTGCGTGACTCTACAGCTTCCCTTCCTTTTCCCCTGTTCCTTGCGCCATTGAGTCGAATCACGGCGCGTTGCCGCGATTTAATGCAGGCATTTACGATTGTCACTGCGCCCGTACGCTATTCACCGTCGTTAACAGTCGCGAGAACGTTGCGTGTATTTATTTATAACATATGACGGATGGTCCGCTGTTCATTATCCGCGTATTTGCGCGCGTAATCGCACGTAGCGTCCATTAACCTGTTTCTTTTATTTATCGATCGTAGAAATTCTGCGAGCTGTGGTTCGATCGTTGGGATCGTTTTGAGGATATCTCTGAAAAAAACCAGAATTTCTAACGATGTTTCATAAATTATGAGACACGAATGAAAGAAGGTAACCAGAATCTTTACAAAACTCAACTCCAAGAGCTATCGAGTTACCACAAACATCCCCGATTCAACCACAAGTATCCCGATCCCGAAATCTAGATATACTTTTATTCTTGCAATTAACAACCCTGTTCGTGGAAACATCGCGTCCATCGAGAAAAACAAAGAGAACAGAGAAAGCAAGGAGAATAACGAAAGAAGAATCCTGGTTATTTATAGTTTCTTCACCAGCATCCTCTCTTATTTTACAGCACCCAGTATCTCAGACTTTTAACGACTCTGGGAAACACCGAGCAGCAGCTAATGTCCGCAGGATCATAATCTTTCGCGCGAGGGAACTCATAAGCTTTCATCGATATCATCATTTCACCGACGTGACTCCATACTCGAGTGGACTCGCGAAGATTGTAGGCATGAAATGCATGGAGGCTAATTAATTCCCCCGCACGACAAATATCGTATCAACATACGCCCCCCTACGAGCCTCCCAGTCTCGACTGACACCATCAAGAGGACAGGCAGGTGTTCAGAGCTTCAAAGATCGCTCTCTTGCGCTCTTTTGCGAGCACGTGCTTTATTGCTTCGGCTCTCGGTGACTCTGGTGCTCGTCAATCAGCCAGAGACCCTCGTTCGCTCTTTTTCTCGGCCTCCTCCGCCTCTTCTTGCTCCGTTTCGCGTCCGATTTTCTCTCTGCCCCTTTCGCCCGAATCAGAAGAGGTCACGGCCCAACGAGCAGGTGCCCAAACGCACGAGCACGCCCGGATGAGAAGCTGACACGCGTTCACTCATGCTGCGTTACGTAAATCTCTGGCACGTACCCGTTTTCCATTCCTCCTGATACTTTCTTGCGCGCTCTTGCCTTTTTATTCGTTGACAAGAGTGGTGTAGCCTGGTTGGGCGGCGGAACTTTTGGGAAATCGATCGAGAGAATTGACGTGGACCGTGACGAATTGGACACGACGGACTTTCTTGAGGCTTTCGAGAGATGCTTCTTGCGGAGGAGATCTGTAATTGCGATACTTCGATATTGATACTGGGGGAGCAGGTATAGCGTTACATCAGAGTGCTTTTTGATACGGTAGAAGGTTTGTTAAATGAATCGATTTTAGAGTAACCGATGCCTCCAATTCTTCAATGCTTGAATCAATGTATTGTTAACCTTATCATTTTATTAGTTCTTTAACTTTCTGCCTCTGACCTTAATTGCTTAACTTCCTTATTCATTTATTTTTTAACTCCCGGAATATATACCAATTCTGTACATCCTCGAAACCATTTAATTTCTTAATAATTCTTAACAATCACAGTTTACAAACCTACTCCACATCCAATCTCCATTACCGCCGCTTTCTATGCCATCTTTGTCCCAAAATCCTTTCACCCACCCAGTACTGTAATCCCACGACCACCGTTCGGATGATCGATCGCGCTGTCCGTCCATTAACTGACACACATGACGTCCAGGGTAGTCCTAGTGTAGCCACGTAACGTCAAGACGCACGACGTCCCGGACTAAACGAATGGAACATCGAGAACTCTCGAAGCGAAGTCTACTCTCGGCTCAGCCTTTGTCCACGCGGACACGTCCATCAGACGCGTCCTGGAGGAGGGACAAAAAGCGCGATCTCGCCATGTACAGCAGGAGTTGCGTTTCAACTCGTCAAGATGCACGCCGCACTCGCCATTAATCAACGAAGGGGAGTAAATGATTACGCCGATGGCACTCGCCAAGCTATATTACGTTGCCTCTCGGCTCCTTGCCTCGTCGAAAACGCGTGCACGTTGACGACGAGCCCTCGATCACGTCCCTATCGTCGGCGATGGCCGAGTTATGCACGTAGTTAGGGCAACCCATTACGCGGTACTTCCGTAATGACCGGGATCAACGAGTACCATGGTTCAGGTATGAATGATGATCGATGACCTAAAGGAACGATCGAGGTGTATCCTTTGGTGGATACCAGCGCGTCGATCGAAGATGCAAGCGGCTGATAAGAACTTTGGAAATTGAAGTTGATGGAGTTTCTATTCAATTATTGAAGCACTGTGGTTAAAGTTGATGAAAGGGGTGGCGTTTGTTACAATCGTGAAAAATTAGTAACAATTTGTATGCTTTGGAAATAATACCTGTTTTTTTTTTTTTTAGCGTATTTGATACGCTAACGTATTAATTATGGAACAATTTTAACATCTTCAGATTACATTTAAAGACACGAATTTATTAATCTTTACATTCCTGTTTCAATCCTTCAGTTTACTATCAACACCACTTTCCCCTGGAATAAATACCGCACTTTCAACCTCCTCAAACATCTCTCCTATTCCCCTGGGAAAGTATCCTAGAACGCTCGATAAATCTCGCAGAACGTCTCCCCATAACTCAGTTCCGATCCACGGTTCTTCCTCGATGCAGCCTGAAACGCTGCAAAACGTAGGATATTGGACGTCGAGAAGGATTCAGGGTTGCATAAAATCGCAGTTGGTCGCGCGAGCGTCGCAGGTTGGAATATAGGAAGAGGAGAGAATAATTTGCAGCCGTTTTGTGAGTCAATGTGGCGTAAGTTATAATTTTATGCGTTTCCCGCAAACGAGTTTGCGCCGGACCACGGCGCGTGACGTTGTGCCGCGCCTTATGCGATTCGCACACCTGCAATAACATCGGTGGGTTTATAGCGGCGATCTCTGACCTAGCTCGCGTTCGAGATAGAGCCGGTCGATGCGTCGAAGGGAGCTCATGGTAGTACGTCGATTACCCAGTCATTTTCCCAGACCAAGGCTCGGACATGGTCTTCAGGCTGGACTGAATATTACGAGACGTTCGATGTCCGGGGCCATTACATTCGGACTTGAGTTTCGTGGAGGAGAGACCGAGGGGTGGGAGAGGTACCAAGTGGACTATGAGAAGAAAGGGGATCTGGTACTCGTCTTTCTTCTCCATTACCTTGCTTCTTCTTGCCGGTAGAGTAGGAAATGGACTGCAATGAAGAACGTGTTGAGTGAAGCAAGAGTGGAGTCGTTTTTTGAGTGATAAAGCGGGGAAAGCTGAGTGGTGTGAAGGATAAATGGCTCGAGAATGCTTTGTAAGGTAGATGAGTTGATAGTTCCTCGGGATCAGTGATCCGAGTTGTTTCGTGAAATGGAGATTTTCAGAATATTTTGCAGTGTCGATCTGATTTTAATTTAGAATAATTTAGTATGTAGCAAATTTTGAGCTTCAGAATTATTTTGCGAAACAAAAATACATTTTGCTAAAATCTATAAAGAGCAATATTCAACAGAAGACCAGAAACATCGAAGATTATATTCCTTCTACGACCTTAACTTGATTAAAATTTGTAGCTTCAGAGATGAAAAAATTAAAGTAAAAGGATTCGTTTCTACGCCAATGTACGCGGGGCCTCATCTTTGGGCATGCACATTAAGAGGTCACGCTCCGGCAGGTGGCGTACGCGTGATTCAGTCGGTCGCTTGCTCCGAGCTAGCTATACCACCCCTATTCACTCACACGAGCGAGTTAATTGTCGCAGGGACGTTGATTTAAGGCTTCACTCGGATGATCCCCCTCGCTGAGATAATGAGAAGAGCACCAAAGCGACGAACGAGTCTTCGTGTCGCTTATATTACGCGGCGAAGACTCGCCCGACTGCGACCGATCTGTATCATAAAGGAGAAACGGGTTGCCTTTGATGTGTCTCCGCCTTCTCTACCTTTCTTCGTGTATATTATGCAATTTATCGAATGTAATATGGTTTCTGCGACTCCTTGCAGTGTTTGGAAGTTTAATTGGTGGTATTCGTGAGAAATGATACCATATTGAAGTTACATAATTAAATTTCTGATTTAGAGACGGAGAGCATTTCGCCTTTACACGTGCAACCAACTTAATCGAGTCCAAAAATCACAGAAACTCATTAAAGATATTCGGAAATCCTGTAAAAAATACAGAAAATTCTAAATGACCCACAGTGAGGTGTATTCGCACAAAAAAAAAATAAAAAAAAATAAAGAATAATGACCAAGACACCAAAAAATATCATCAAACACCTTTTCTCAATCGTTTCATTCACCGATACTCTCGAAGTACCAACAGAAAAAATGACACAATTCCAGTTCTCGATTTCATACATCGCATCCACGTGACAAAAAATTGTTATCAACAAGCCAATTGTGAACCAATAAAGGTTTACCGAAAAGCAAAGAAACCCAGTGACATTCGTCTCGGTCCGGATTGTCGAGATGACACTGACGGCCTCGGGGTCTTACCAAGTGCTCATAAATCTTCTTAAGTATCTTCTCTATCTGTTCATCATCCGCGAAAGTACGGGTTAAAAACACGCATTGAAACAGCTGCCGCTTAACAGTAGTTGTAATGGGCATGCAGAATGCGCGAGAGTGCAATCAGACTTCATCTCGTTGCAGACTTCTGGCTGAACGTGTACACCATTGAACAATTGCAACGTGGAGCCGTCATGAGCAGCTCTGTCCATTGTTCTGTTGCTCATAGCCCCGAGCACCGCTCGTTTTCGCTCTATTTCTTTCGCTTTCTCAAGGACGCTTTGCTTTTTCTTCCTTTCTTCGATCCTTTTTTCGTCTTCTTGTGTTCTCTCGTGAAAAGGTGCTACGAGCGCCTCTTACCTTCGTTAACCTCCTCTGTTCCTCCTTAATGAATGCTCGTTTCAGAGCGTGGACCGCTAGGAGATCACAGCTTAATGGGGGTTAATTCGAAGATGAATCTGAAAAGGTTGCGCTTTCGAGGAAGGCATTGATCCGATGCTTTTGAGTGGCTCGAAAAACCGGTTGAAATGTGATCGAGAGGATCTGATGGTCGAGAGAACGGGGTTGGCGATGAAATTGTTTTCAGGACGGTGGAAGATGCGATTTTAACAATGTTGTGAAGTATCGAGTAATTTTTTATCGATTTCAAGCTCTGAAACACTTTTGCAGAACACCAATCGAGATACTACAATTTGAATATTTTAAAACAATATCACACAAAACTGCATAACGCTGTGCAATGTTGAAACGTAGATCACAATCTACAGCTTCGCAGCAACGTTATAATTCATTAATCATTGTCCATCGATATTTCACCAGCTTCTAAACTATAATTTATATCATTGTAACATTATCGCAAGCGCAATCTATCTTACTTTTATCGAAACAATAGTCACGATGACAACCTTACGAAACTTTCCATCTCTGTACGTAGCATATTCAACCCGTCCAACAAACTTGCTCCAAAACCATTCGAACTTATCACCGAAGGAACTTTAGCGAATGCTTCTTGCTCACGTACCATTAAACCGAGGCGTGATCCAGTGGAATATGAAACGGATGTGACGGGGCGACGTTACCACGAAGGAAGCACGTCTCGACCTTCCAACGAGAGTCACTACTCTCGAAACGATAGCAGGATGGGTCCTGATCGATCGTAATCGAGCGGCAAGGCGCGCCGAGTCCGCGTGCCAAAGGTTAAGGAATCCTCCTTGCGCGGCATTCTCTGCACGTTCCTCGTAAACTTCTTCGAGATCTCTCCCTCCCTCTACCCCCCCTTTCCTTCCGCCAAGTTACTCATCCCTTGGAGCACACTTCCAAGGCTACACGGGTTCGCCGTTTGCTACAGAACTAACCGGCTCAATCGAGCGCACGACAAGACACAGTTGCAATTGCTCTTGCTCACGGATCTTCCCTTTCCTTTTCGTTTCGTCCTGCCTCACCATCCTTCTACGTTGCTCGCCGTTTATCGTGGTCCGTTCCAGACCGAACGATCGTGCACGACCGCTCTGGACACCGCAGCTGCGTCCAGTCGGACTTTTTCCTGCGAAAACGATTGCGGCTTCTACTTGATGGGATCCGTCGAATTTCTTTCTTACGATCGGCTTTTGATTTCGCGTGATAGTTGGAGCTGTTGAAGGGTAGGTGTTAAGGACTTGAAAAACGTTCCAAGGGTAGGAGATATTATTTTTAATGGATTTGAACTTTTCAGAATTCCATGTTCGTCGTAATATCTTTTGTAAAAATAGTTAAATAAAAGGGAACTGTAAGTTTTCTTTCGAAGATTCTTGCATCGAAAGCCACGCGTACCTATTAAACATCATAACACTTCGACGAGATCCTAATCCTCCCACTTCGCAACTTTTCATCCTCGAACAATAGCATACCATATGATTCAAAGTACCTTTACATTCCGCCAGATTTCCAGACATCGCCTCTCAATTTCCATCAACGAAAGTTCACTGTGTACCACAGAAATAAATTCCGTCTTGGAAAGGGTAAGACACCTCACCCGTACAAAAAGGTCACAAGCTGGCTTAGACACCCATCGCGAATTATTAAACGTGCCGTATATCCATTGTTAACCAGGACACGTAAAGGAGTAAAGAGGAGAATAAAAAAATGAAAGAAAAATAGGAAAAAGGAGGAAAGGATAAGCTTTCTCAACGAGACCACGCAGGACATTCCGATCGGTTTGCTCACTGGATCCGTTCGTTCAAATTCTTCCAGCTTCGGTCTCCTTTGCTCGCTCTTTCTCTCTTTCTCTCCTCTTCGTGCTTTCCATTCTCTGCTCAAGCCTCTCGTTCTCGGAACAATCACGCCGGGGCGTGTGCATACGATTGCGCTTCGCTCGTGGCACGAGCAACGCGTCAGAGACTGCAGCTGTGCCCAGTCTTCTTCTTTTACTCCTGAAACCGTGCGCAGTCCCTTCCTTTTCTTGCGGCTACCGTCTCCGCTCGATCTCTTGCCTCTCTGGAGAACCGCCTTTCTCCCGATGGCGCGATGCCTCATTGTCCAGGCTCCTTGGATAATTACACGATGCTGTCCACAGAAATCTTCCGTGTGAATTGAACGATTCGCGGTGGAATGAAAGTGGAGCTCGTGTTGGTTTTTCTTCTTTTGCTTCCTTCGCGGAAGATTGGATTTCTCGAAGCTTTTTGCCGCGATGAAAGTCGACGGATTGTGGTCTTTGTGGGACTGAATTTAATGGTTTTGTTTACTTTGGAAATATTCGAAGAGTCTTGTGTTGATCGGTATTACGAATTAAATGGAACACTTTGAAGAAGAGAACAGTTAACATTATTTGGAGTTTTGTTTTATTAGAACGTGAATAATTTAAGTAAAGTTTGTTGTTAATTAAGTAATAATACGTCCGATGATATTCACGATGACATCTCGTGGATGGAGAATGCAATTATGCAAAAGTGCCTTGTTTCAAACGGACGCAGCGTTCCGAGAATGTAAATACTATGTTGTGCAATCTAGTGGCAGGTCTGGACGGCGATTACAATGCCGTATCCGTAAGATGCATACCGGGATAAAACATATGCCCATAATAAATCCGTGCAAATTGCATCGAGGCGTCGGCACACCGCGGGTAATTATTGCCAACCTACGATAGTGGGTAATAGTCGCTGACAATAAATTTCACGCGCAAGAATACACGGTTATTATATACATGGTGCACGGTGGGCGTATGTAAACGATCGTTTACAAAGATTAATTACGCGTTTTATTACGTTTGTAACGAAACCACGCAGTCGACCAATAAGCTTTTGATTTATTCGTCGACAAATTGAAGCTTTTACACGCAACAATAAATCAAACATACGATCCAATATTTTAAATATATCTCTAGTACTAACTAAATTTATAGGACCTTAAAACCCAATATAAATTTAATAAAAAAGAAACAGAAAAAAAAAATGAAAAAGAAAAAAACTGAGAGAACGAAAAGAATGATAGTTTCGAAGATTTATCGTCCAGCAAATCTTTGCAAACTCTCAATGCTGATTATTGTACAGACCACCAAGGTGGTTACCAAGGTTCCAAGGCTGTCGAGCCATTGTTGTCACCCACTTGTCACGATCTTTCACTTCCTATCTTCCTCCATTCTGTTTCCTTCAAGGTGCATCAGCCCACCCCACCATGAAATGGCTAATGCGTCGGGGATGGTGTCGCCTATCGTGCACACCCATCTCTAAGCTCGACTAACACCTTGGGTGGCGCTTCGTTTAGTGAAGATATCAACGGCAGATCTAGGAACCACGCGAGACCAAGTGTTTTGTCTCCTGTCACGAGGCCCACCACTCACGAGCCTGTTATTTATACGCAAGCTTTCGTGGAGTATCGCGATGGAGGCGCGAGAGAGCACTCTGCGGAAAAAGTCAATAGGTTGTATCTGGCTTCCGAGTGACTTGGAAAAATTCGCCAAGATCCCTACACCTCGCTTTCCTTTCGCTCAATTTTATATACGATTATTCACGAGGAAGAAATGCAAGTTTCAAACCTTGTTGAATAGATTCCACAATTGTTAACAATTGGACTTCGAAATTTTTAGCACTATCGCGTAGAAAAATTGCGATGTGGTACAAAATGATTCGATGCCTTCGATCTTTCATTCTTCTTTGAAATATATATTTTTTTTCTTTCAAACCTTGTAAAAATCAATATTCCGAAGATCAGCATTGCAGAAACTACGTTATCGCGCTAACTTCTAGAGTAACACTTTGACCGTAAATCAAAGAACAGCAAACATATGCAACGCGCAAAAACCAAAATCCCAAATAGGAACATAAATCACAGTCGGAGGAAAAAAAAGGTATACGATCATGGACCATCCCAATTCATGGGGGTAATTCAACGACCCCACGAGGAACCTCCGCGGCGCCAAAAATTTGCAATTTTTACGAGCCATAACTTTAACGAATCGCTAATCTCTACGACTGGCGTCTACTTTTTTTTACGCCCGCTTCTTTTTCCCAGGGGACGTTTCTTTCACTGGAGCGAACTTGAGCGTGCATTCAGCGCCATATAGTCCTCCGGAGCTCTATATATTCGGCAGAAGACCGGTATTTAAGTCTTTGTAATCCGTTGAAGTTCTGCGGGGGAGCGGACGGTGAGTCATGGCAGGTGCTGGCCGAGGAACGGACCAGAAGACAAGCATACTCCGTTCTTTTGCAACCGCTGCATCGTTCCCCTCTTCTTGTTTCGTTTCTCGCATGCTTCGAGCGTTGATCGTCGTGGAATTGCATAATCGTTGCACAATTTCGCATTTGATTTAAAGTATCGAGTCAAAGGTGTGGAAGCAGTTTGCGGTTTGTTGATTTTTCACTGCGCTTCAGGTGCCATTTTTTTTATTAGGATTTCCATATTTAAGTGGGGGTTACTTTTTACGTCGACAATTATGGTCGACGGTAAAATATACTTGCCGTACAACTCAGCAGAGTATATCGTATCAAACGAAAGTAAATATTCTTAAATAGAAGAATTCAATGTATCGATAAAGAAAAAAATAACCTTTTGAAATACGAACATAGGATTAAGAAGCAAAAACGTTAATTAGGTTTTCTAACAGAACTAATCCAATAAAAAAAAAAATTCTATAAGAAAACCTTTTTTGCCACCGTGCCGAGGTAGATATTTCACACAGACTGGATTCACAAATAATTTAATCATACAGAAATGAAANATATTTAAGTGGGGGTTACTTTTTACGTCGACAATTATGGTCGACGGTAAAATATACTTGCCGTACAACTCAGCAGAGTATATCGTATCAAACGAAAGTAAATATTCTTAAATAGAAGAATTCAATGTATCGATAAAGAAAAAAATAACCTTTTGAAATACGAACATAGGATTAAGAAGCAAAAACGTTAATTAGGTTTTCTAGCAGAACTAATCCAATAAAAAAAAAAATTCTATAAGAAAACCTTTTTTGCCACCGTGCCGAGGTAGATATTTCATACAGACTGGATTCATTACCATTAAGTATGAATCGTTTAAATCGCACCTAATATCTAACCCTTCCACTATTATTAAATTCCAAATCGAATACCCACAAACATCCAATCAAACCAACTACGCTCCATCCAACAATCCACCGATCCAATCCGACAACATCAAACTCCAAGATCAATCGCATTTCCCAGAAACTATATAGATAACGTTTCGAAGAATCCTAGCTCGATCCATAATTAGTAGAAACAGCCGGTTATATAGTGGTGGAACGTAAGTAGAGATAAGTACAAAGAGAAGTGCGATGCACGCGGGTTACCTGGCTCTACCACCTGTCCCATCATAGTCTAAGAATAGAGCAACGCAACAGCGCGCGTGAAGAAGCGACGCTGGCAACATGCTGCATGCTCCAGTGGGGTCACGCGGCTGTTCTCCTCGTCTTTTTCTCATCCTCGCGTCATCCCCTCGAGGGGAACGCTCGGTTGCCTCTCGTTCTTGTTCCGTTCTGGTCAACTTTTTGCGGGGTGCGCGGCTAATGGCAGAAAAAGCTGAGAAATAATTACCGCTGCCGCGTGCCACGAGTTGGAGAACGTTTCTGATCGATCGATCGCGATTCATCGATTCTGTTACCATGTGTTTCCGAGGGTTTCTGCGAGACTGATGGTTGGTTAAGCTTGGCTGAATTTCTGGGAACCGTGCGTGGGCGGTGGGTTAGTCGACGAGGATGAAGAATCTTTTCGGTGGTTGTAGCGATGAAGAATTTGTGGTTTCTGGCTGTGAATAGATTTAATTGGTTCCGGTTAAAGAATTCTTGATAGAATTCTTACATACACGTTACAGATATAATTTTTCAGTTTCCGTTCGTTATACTTTCATCGATTTCTGACGTTCGCAGAGAAGAGAGCTACGATTCCTTGCGGCTTCGATGGAAAGAGGCAGAAAGAGACAGAAAGAAGACTAGAAAGAAAACTTCTGTACGATAGTTACTTAGTAGCAACCGAAGGTACCGCTCGCTCTATCTAATAAATCGATCGGTAGCCTGGCACGGTTCAACAAATCAACGATCCTTTTCCCTTTATCGTTCCCATTACGGCAAACATGCACTCGTAAAGCGACGCGTTGCACTTTACAACGTTCAACATTACAAGCAGCCAGGCTGCTTGGCTCCTTATGCAAATCTCTCAGCGACGATCTTCATTCCTTTATGCTCGCCTCTCTAGCGCTTCCCAAGTGTGTACCTACATGCTAGACAGCCGGCAGATGTTCGTTCCTCGACTGACAACCGTGCACGTTCGCGAAACAGATCGCGAAACGGGCGTTTATCGAGGTATGGAATTCCATGGAGTTTCCGAAACCAGTTTCGTTTTCGCAAACTTTTCCTAACTTGAGATCGAAGAAAAAGGTCGATAGGAAACGAGTAAAGTAGGAGGTCGAGTTTATTATCGCGGGAAGGGAGCTACCGTGCAGCTGCAAAAGGAGTAGCAAGGATGTAAATTGCTGAAGAACGACGGTATAATATGCTGAAACCAATCGAGCGTGAAAATCGGAATAACGTTCCTCGGGCAGGCGAAAGAAGCATGGGAGCAAAACGATCAACCCGGTTTGACCGATCTTCCGGTCTATCGGCTGAAATTCGATGGAGCGTCGCTCTTATGGATCGATTAACGCGATCGAATCTGAACCAGTTCGATCATAAGCTTACGCAATTTAAATAATTGTGTCGTTTATTTTACAAGATTTATGTAACAAGAATTTGTAATCGACCACTTTTTGTAACTTTGATACAAATTCCTCGAACCTACGTTTTACGAAGAACCTACAATTTGTCCCAGTTTACTGAATTAATCGATACGTCCGACGCGATATTCCGATTCGACCATACCCCATTACACACCGATGCTTTACAGAGTAAATTTAGACTGTAAAAAAGAAGACAAGCAAGAAAGAATGTTGACAGGCAATTAAGAATCACTTTGTGCCGGCTTCTTTTTTATCCTCGGCGTTATTTACGCGTTCGAAAGGAAGTCGATTCGAGCCAGGAATATTTATACTTTCCAGACCATTTATTTATAACGTTCACAGCCTTATCACGCTGTTCTCGCCGCTGGGGGAAGATTAATGGTGTCCGAGCAACTTTGTTTACAAGACACCTCGTTACGTAAATAGGACAACACCCTCGGAGCACGCGTTCGAGCATTTGTCATTCGTTAAAAAAGCGACTCGTTAAAGGAGAAAGCGAAGTCTCCAAGTACTCGAAAGAACAGATCGATTCTATAACTCTAATCCTCGCCCGCTTGGCTTTCGGCCAATCCGCAACAATTGCGCTTCGAAGTTTCCAACAAGAGCGGAGGAAAAAAAAGAAGAATATTCTACGTCCGTCTGGAGTTTGAAATTCACGGGTGGTTCCGTCTCGTGGGTCCTGCTGGGTGGCCAACAAAATTGACAAGCGTTCCCTGCAAACGTGAAATGTTTCAGAAACGTTGGCACGCGTTTCCAATTCCCGTTGCGCCCCGATTCGGATCGACGTTCGTCGGCTATTGTGAACACACGCGTCAAAGAAGACATCACGCGGTTAACACGAAACCGAGGAGAAAAGACGTCTTCCGGTACCACACCGTGGACAATTAGATTCACGCAGTTGTCCCGAAGTTGGACCAACACTGGACACACCCATTGTCGCGGCGACCCACCAGTTTTTCCCTTCTCGACGTCCGACGGAGATTCGAGCATTGTCCACTCTGTTAGACCGCGGGCGTCGAACAACCTGGTAAATTGTTTCGTCCTGTTTGGGTACTAGGAAGAAGCGATGGTCCGGTATGGTCGTCCTCAATGCAGTTAAATTGCGAGAATGGGATTGGATGAGACTTTAACCAGGTGGAGGAACCAAAGAAGTTGGATCTTGTAGAAGATAACTTCATCTTTGGAAGTGAAACTTTTTTTCTTGGTTCAAAAAATCTCCAGTGCTTTAGTTTAATATTTTATGTTAATTCAGTGAAAATATTTTCACGGGGAAAAATAAGTTCTATTATTTGCAAAGTTAGACCCCGATCCTCCTGCTTCTTTAGGAAGAACAACAATAACATTATTTAAGTAGAATAAATAAACTAAAAAATTTGCTAGCTACTCCAAACTCTTTTTGAATATCCTTCAAAGGATACTACACGGTAGCTGAAAGTCCTTCGCCAGAAAAGAGTCACGTAGTGGCTCCAAGGCAAGGAGTAGCACCTCTTGACTTCTCATCGAAAAATAAACTTTCGAGCCCCACGAAGGTTCGCAGGATTTCCATGAAGGGTACACACGACATACCCTGTTCCAGGGATACTAGTAAATACTGGAAAGCACGATTATTTTCTCAGAGACCGTCGACAACTGGACGTGTCTGGATGGCAAAGCAGTGCTTGACTCCATTCTCGTAATCGTCATCGTAGTCTCGGTCGTCGTCGCCGAAGGGGACGGTATTATTTTTTCTATGGAGCACCAGAACGACCATTCGTCAAGCGAATCGTGTACACGGATGAAGATTCCGTCGGTAGTCGAATAAAAACAAACTTAGCCATCCTCGTCGAGTCCATCGTCGACCACTTTCCTTGCGAGCGAGGCTACCTCCGTGTCTCGCGATCCTAAAACAACTCCATCGTCCTTGCCTTTCACGACAAAAGTCGTACGTGCCGTGGGCCATACGCTGTCAATTTAACGCACCGTGACGTCTTAATGTCGACATGCTTTGCACTCACGATTTGATTCGGGAATCTAAGCCGGTGATGTTTGAATTGTTTGTTTGATTTCGTGAATTTTATTTGACTTTCTTTTCAATACGAAAGGTATCGAGTTCAATTTTAAGGGTGTCTTTGTTTCTTTAGCCTCAACAGTCTTAAAGTAATATATATTGCGTAAATTTAATCATTTATAAATGAAATATATCAAGCACGGGATAATTCAATATTTTTAAAAGGGATTGCACTTAAAAAAATACACGTAAAATTGCTTCATTTTACTGTACCAAGGTAATATAACGTGCACGTTAAAGTCAACCACTGTACAATTTAGTTACGAAGACACGGTCACGCTCCGTCCTTCGACAAGCTGGTTGACAAGCTTTCGATCACGGCGTGAGGTCCTGCGGGTAGATTTCCTGGAGAGTTTCTGTCGTAGGCTGGACAATAGAAACGGACGTCGATGTTCCCGACATGCAGCGTCACGCGCGCGTCTCTCTGTCGCTCGTTACTCTTTCACCACGAGGGGTCTTCGACTTTGCCATGTAAAGCAGGACTGCGCTGTGTACGAAATAAACTAAGTCGATCCTTGGAATAATTGTGACAAACTGCGAGCATCGCTACTGTGGAAATTATTCTGAATCTCCGCTCTTGAAGAATTGCCGAAAAATAGAGCGGTCAGCGCAGATAGAAATTCACTACTTGTTCGCTCGTTTCGTAAGCTGTGTGAATATTTGAAAAAACTGACGTTTAAATAAAAAATTTCTAAGATTCTTGATTTATGACATTTTACAGTATTTGATGCAATTCCTTTGAATTTACCAGCCATTATCGAGATACTTTTAGAATTGAAAGAATAAGAAAAAAATGCTAACAATAACATAGATCAGGATGAATGACACCGCAGAATCATTGTGCCTCTAACGATCAGCCAACGATTGGCCGGCGCACCAAAGCCAAGATTGTTTCCAACAAATTATCTCTGTTATTAATGATTCCAGTCCAGCCTACACCTGTCTCGCGGAATCGTTTTCTGCAATCCGAAAGCAATCTATGCCCAGGTGTGCTTTATTATTTTCCTGCTGGGAAATGATCGGAAATAGCCTTTTGAAAGGCGAGTCTCGTAGAAGTCATTGTTATCAGAAATCTGAGGAAACGAACCTCTATTGTACAAGGCGAACCGCCTCAGCAATCTTTCGAAGATAAAAATTAAAAATTCTACACCGATGTCTGTAGTTATATTTAGAACACAATACACACCTCAATTTCTATCCGTTTCTACTAAATTTGTATTTATCGTTATCTCTTTTCTATTAACACGTACGACATTCTACCGTCTTAGAAAATTTACAATTTCTCACAACATTCGCTGCGTACGGCTTCACGTTCTTTTCAAAAATAAAAATTCTCAAGCCACACAATCCACCCTCATACGTCACCTTATCTTTCGGATCTCTGATCACCCCAACGATCGAGGGATTATGGACACAGCGGATCGTGAAGTTACGAATTCCAACTGCCGCGGTGAACAGTGTCCATCTTGGATGAATGGTGGGAAATAATCCATATCCTCGCGAGAGTTTCTTCAAAAATATCTTTTNGATGCAATTCCTTTGAATTTACCAGCCATTATCGAGATACTTTTAGAATTGAAAGAATAAGAAAAAAATGCTAACAATAACATAGATCAGGATGAATGACACCGCAGAATCATTGTGCCTCTAACGATCAGCCAACGATTGGCCGGCGCACCAAAGCCAAGATTGTTTCCAACAAATTATCTCTGTTATTAATGATTCCAGTCCAGCCTACACCTGTCTCGCGGAATCGTTTTCTGCAATCCGAAAGCAATCTATGCCCAGGTGTGCTTTATTATTTTCCTGCTGGGAAATGATCGGAAATAGCCTTTTGAAAGGCGAGTCTCGTAGAAGTCATTGTTATCAGAAATCTGAGGAAACGAACCTCTATTGTACAAGGCGAACCGCCTCAGCAATCTTTCGAAGATAAAAATTAAAAATTCTACACCGATGTCTGTAGTTATATTTAGAACACAATACACACCTCAATTTCTATCCGTTTCTACTAAATTTGTATTTATCGTTATCTCTTTTCTATTAACACGTACGACATTCTACCGTCTTAGAAAATTTACAATTTCTCACAACATTCGCTGCGTACGGCTTCACGTTCTCTCGAAAATAAAAATTCTCAAGCCACACAATCCACCCTCATACGTCACCTTATCTTTCGGATCTCTGATCACCCCAACGATCGAGGGATTATGGACACAGCGGATCGTGAAGTTACGAATTCCAACTGCCGCGGTGAACAGTGCCCATCTTGGATGAATGGTGGGAAATAATCCATATCCTCGCGAGAGTTTCTTCAAAAATATCTTTTTATCGCTCTATAAAAAATTTCCATATTTGTAGAAGTCTCGACGGAAAAATTCGATTTTTCCAAGCGCGTAAAAATAATAAAAAAGAAAAATATTAGAAACATAACGATACAGAGGCACCAGAAGAAACAGCATGACGGAAAGAAAAATAACGTTTCACCACCCTCAGACCGCAACCCATTAAATCACCCTCCTCCAACTCTCGGCCAACGCGAACAATCAAACCAACCCATTGAACTCCCCAGAACGAGCCATTTCCATTACCTCATTACGCGAATCGAACAATTTATCAACCAAACAACGATGACGTGCAGCGTCGCGATTAATCGGCTCCGTGCAGCGACATTTGAATCGAGCCAGACCATCCATCGAACGAGCCGAAAAAAGCATTAATTCGCGATAACGCGTGGCCGGAGTGAAGCTTTATTGTGTGTCGGATTTAAACGAAACGTAGGACGCTCGAGGTGAGAGGTTAAGGACCAGGGAATAGCGAAATGACGCCCGTGTGGGAGGATATTATCTTGAGCGTCGCCGGTTTACCGTCAGGACCTCGGGACACGGTGCTCAGCGTGACTTCGTATTATTTGGCACGACGCGTGCACACAGGGCCCCATGACGCGGCTCCAAGTCGTTAGGCACCATTCAAAATCACCTTAAGTCGCCATCAAGTAGCGACTATTTTGTCCTCCTCTTCGGATTTCTCGAGGCGTCCGTTTCTCCGCCCTCCGCCACCCTCTCTCTTCACGCATCCATCGCGTGTCCTGTATAGCGGAGGAATTATAATTCGAACGAGGAGGAACGACGACACGAGGCTGCCGGGACTCGAGGGACACTGGCAACCTGACGTGGCCCGCAGAAAAAGACGTGACAGGCGAAAGGAGCGAGGCACTTTTGTGCGACTTCGTTCTGGGTTCGGGCTACTTCAGCTGATGTTAATTGGAACACAAGGTACCGAACGATGGGACTGGGTTTTTTTTTCTAATTTGGTTAGACTTAGCGCGTTTAATGATTAAGCAAGGTAAACTTGTTGGTTGAAAATGTGACGGTTCTCGGTGATAATTGTTGAAAATAGTTAATTTAATCAGGCAGAGACTTGATTAACACTTTCGATAGCGCGATGGCCGGTCATCTTTTGTGTCGTTCGCGACACGGCGCAATCGTCGCCGGCGCGAAGAGGGTTTTACGATCGAAGCCACAGGAGATACGTTCCCCGAAAAATTTAAAGCTTTATCTCGCGGCGGCGGACCAGCCACCTTGGAATTCTTTTTCGAAATACGCCTTCGACTGCTCGTAAAAATCTCTCTGCCGCCCCGAGGGGCCCGTGTCACGTCGTAAAAACTAAAACTCGCGTCTCGCCGCGTTTACACGGACGCCGGTATTATGATCTATTATTACGGTCTCGTCATTTCACGGGAAAAGAAGCCGCGTCTCCTCGATACGCGCCACTTCCTGTCCCCTCAACCACGAACTTTCGGTGGAACTGGCCACGGTGGTCGTTTATAGTCTTTGGTGAACGAGATGAAAGTGTTCTGAGGGATACTGGCTCGATGTGGTGCTGGTAATAAGATGAATTTTGGTGCCATGGTGTGACGAAATAGGTAGCTTCTTGGAATTGTCAAAGGTAGGGTAAATGGAGCAAAGATTGTAAAAGGAGATCCTTTCTCGATCACAATTTCAATTTTCTTGAGAAAGTTTAAGTTAATTGTATTTAAAATTATAGAAGTATTATTCACCGTGAACTTACTCTACTGATAACATTTTCGAAACGATCATTCGTTACCGTAATCACTCACCGTATGATTCACCGATCTACGAAGTATATTTTCTTACCTCGAGATACCACTTTAATTTACAAAACCGTAATTATTATTGTAAAATGTTATATAATTGACAATTTAACACACTCTTCAACAGCTCACTGCGTACAAGAAAATGATTTCAGAACTCGTCTCCCTCAATCCATCCACCAAAAACCCCACTATTCACCAAAAGATAATCATCCTTTCTATTTTACGACGATTTCGGCGCTTCCTGTCGCTCGTGTTTCGTACAAAACCGACCAATGTCCATCCGTAGCCGGCATAACGAACGGAATCTCACGCAGCCAAGAGAATCATCACAAGCGACCCATTCATCGGCTGGCTGTCTCAAGGTACAAGACTCGTCATTATCCGTTGATGAAGAGCATCGAGAACGGTGACGGGTCGCATTCGCTCGCTAAAACAACGCAGCCTTTCAGCCTCGATCCCTGCCGGCAGCCGAACAGACAGTCATCCAGCGTCGATGATAGAGACAGAGGACCGCGTTGTGGCTTAGCTTAGGTTAGGGTTCATCGAAGATCACGAAAGACGTTCGAGAGCGTCCAACAAGGACATCATTATGTCCTTGGATCGAAGAAGAGACTCGGGACCAGCTCGTTCGAAGATTAGACCGCTCTCTTCTCTACACGAATTCATTCGTTTCCTTTTCTTTTCTTTTCTTTTCCTTCCTTTTTCTTTCGCTGCTCGCCGTTTTCGTTTCTCTTTTGCATTTGGCGGAATCACGGACACCTGCCCAACNTTAAGTTAATTGTATTTAAAATTATAGAAGTATTATTCACCGTGAACTTACTCTACTGATAACATTTTCGAAACGATCATTCGTTACCGTAATCACTCACCGTATGATTCACCGATCTACGAAGTATATTTTCTTACCTCGAGATACCACTTTAATTTACAAAACCGTAATTATTATTGTAAAATCTTATATAATTGACAATTTAACACACTCTTCAACAGCTCACTGCGTACAAGAAAATGATTTCAGAACTCGTCTCCCTCAATCCATCCACCAAAAACCCCACTATTCACCAAAAGATAATCATCCTTTCTATTTTACGACGATTTCGGCGCTTCCTGTCGCTCGTGTTTCGTACAAAACCGACCAATGTCCATCCGTAGCCGGCATAACGAACGGAATCTCACGCAGCCAAGAGAATCATCACAAGCGACCCATTCATCGGCTGGCTGTCTCAAGGTACAAGACTCGTCATTATCCGTTGATGAAGAGCATCGAGAACGGTGACGGGTCGCATTCGCTCGCTAAAACAACGCAGCCTTTCAGCCTCGATCCCTGCCGGCAGCCGAACAGACAGTCATCCAGCGTCGATGATAGAGACAGAGGACCGCGTTGTGGCTTAGCTTAGGTTAGGGTTCATCGAAGATCACGAAAGACGTTCGAGAGCGTCCAACAAGGACATCATTATGTCCTTGGATCGAAGAAGAGACTCGGGACCAGCTCGTTCGAAGATTAGACCGCTCTCTTCATACCTGTAATTCATTCGTTTCCTTTTCTTTTCTTTTCTTTTCCTTCCTTTTTCTTTCGCTGCTCGCCGTTTTCGTTTCTCTTTTGCATTTGGCGGAATCACGGACACCTGCCCAACATCCAATTTCGAGGAGAGACGGGAATTGAGCCACTCCCGATTCGAAATGGTCCACGATTCGTCGTCCATAGGATACTTATCGAGGGAACAGGCTGGATCAAATCGAAATACCGTGGCTGTCGTGACCAATTCCCGCGGATGGGATTCCCTTTGGATGTGAAATAGATACCACGCTCCTCTGACCGGGGCGCCGTCTTTCTCCGTTAATTGGGAATAAATTGGATCCAATCTAATTCGAATTAAGGCAGGCAGAGATGTTTTTTCTCTAGAACTCGGCACCGGGGAGTGGCTTTTCTTCGAAAACGAGGCAACGGGTGTCGGATCTATTCCCACGCGTCGTTCCCCTTATGCTGATCGGAGCGTCCAATAATGGAGTTATTCTTTTAAATTGATACTCGGTCCCATTTTACTTTTTTATTTTTTTAATTCGTTCCTCCCTTCTGTTCCTTTATTTTAAATTCGATAACGCGACTCGAACGGAAGGCAGTTATTGCCGAGACTGGTTCGTATTTTTTCCATGCATTGTGATTGGAAGAGATTGGGTTCGTTTCTTTTGGATTCGTTCCTATTAGGAGCGAAGTTAGAAGTATTCTTTCTTTTTTTTTAGGGCTCGTTCAAAACGATACCGAAGGTTTCTGTTTTTTGTGCGCTGGTATTTTTAACTTTGATTAAGAATTGGTTTCAATCAGTTCTCTAACTACATCTGAAAATCATTTACCATCTATACTTCGATTATGGTATAATCATTTTTTGCTTTCTTTCATCTCATGCGTAAAGTGTTGCAATACATTTTATGATTATACAAATTTTACGTATCGTTCTACTTCGAGATATAAATTTTGGTAAATTATATTTTCATACCACCTTCGTCATATTTATTATTCTTTATTTTGTAACCTACAATTTTTTTCCACCATCGTCATATCTTTTATTTCCTAAATTACAAACTACAGTTTTTATAACGACCAACCACTGTATTTACTGGCATCCGATCTATAAATTACAATTTTAATCACCATCAATATCGCTGTATCCAATTTAACTTTTTTTTTATGTGTCTCTACCTTATACGAATATACTATTTATTCTGCCACAATAAACCTAACCACCCACTAAAAATCCACTAAGCATAAAGTTCGCCACCGAATACGAATCTCCACTGCGACCAGCTCCAAGCACCGTCTAATTCGTAGGCAGTTCAGATTAATCTGTCCCATAGAGGCGCGTCGTTTTTCATTTCCATTGGCCAAGCAGCGTGGCCGTGCCACCTGTGCATCCTTAAATCCGGTTACAAAAAGACGCAACGCAACCTAGGAAGCACCGAGCGGACGAAGAGAAAAAAAGAAAGGGGTGGCAAGGGGTGGCAGAGCGGATTCACTACTCACAATGACCGGTACTTTACTACAACGCGAGCTAGGACCACCGTGCAAGCCTCGTTTTCGTCGGAGTGACCGAGCCACGAATTGAAAACGGGTCTAACGCGATGGGATTTAATTCATCTACAAATCCCATGATTCATGAGGCCGCCCATGAGAAGTTCAGCCAGCCGAGCGAAGATCGCTTCGACCTGACCACTGGAAGCTCTCGAATTGGTGAATCGAGCTTCTTTGTCCGTCGAATCGAGTCCCTTGAACGTGGCAGAGACGCGACGGATCGATTGAATTCTCGAATCGTGGGAATTTTCAATTACAATCGACGAAACTCGGTCACACGAACGATGCGTCGTCTTTTTTCAACATTTTCGATGTCTTCTCAATTTTCACGGTATCAAACATATCCTTTGAGGTGTATCTTTTTCACACCGATTCCCTTTTTCAGCGATAAATCAAATTGGAGTCGTTTTGTTGAAGCATCGAAAGGATTCAATTAATTTGTGGTAATTGAAACCCTTCGCTTTTTGTAACATTCGTGGATCGTACAGCGGAGTATTCGAATCAATTTGGAAATTAGAGTGTTTTGGTTACTGGATTATTTTTGGGTCATTTGTGTGCCTCGATAGATAAATTGATTAATTTCTGCGAAGCATCGATAAATTAATTTCTAGACAGGTAGAAATTTTATTTTACACAGAGTTAAATTCCTTTGATTTACCTAGCGACGTTTTAAACAACATTGAAATAAAATTTAATACCGTACTTAATAACACTCGTTTGAATAATATAATGTAACTTACAAATTACAGTATTTTAATCAGAGTTAAAGAATTTTATTTTTATCCAAGACTAAGTGTTCCTCGAAATTTATTCAATATTCCCAACATTATAAACGAGAACTTATCACCGAAAAATTAATATCAAACCTTCTTCAACAACCCACTCCATGTTAAATCGTGAAAGTGCCTCGTAACCGATTTCGAAACGGCAGTTTGCGCGATTTCTGTATCTGCCGATCAACCTGGTGAGCGTTAATTGAGGCAATTAAGACGACCATCATTGGACTCGTTTCACGGAGAATTAAAGCCCCCGGACAATTATCGAATCGTTCGGTGGTACAAGTAAAGACGTCAGTCCGTACAGTTGCGTTTCATTTAAAAGTGCAGCAGGATCGTCATTCGCGAAACATCATTTCACCGGTCCCAACCTCTTCAGTCCCTTTATGCCAAGGTAGCAGAAGTCATTATTCGGTTAACTCGCAGGGAACTCGACGTCGTACAACTTCATCGATTATGCAAAAGGGTCCCCCTGGAATTGGCCACGCTGGACAAGAGAGGATCGAAACGAGTGTCAATTATTTCAGAATTAATTTAATGACGCTGACTTTTACGGTTCTGGGCTTTCTCTCGGATGCACAGGTTGGGAATTATTCGCTCGGGGCGATTCAGTGTCGACTCGATAATACTATGGTGGAATGCATTTATCTTCGAGTATTTCTCGCCATCCGACGATTTGTAATGCGTGGAATTTAGCATTAACAGATTATGAATGGAACAATTCGATTGCAGATCTTATTCCGCGATGAAACGATGACTAAATTCTTGCGCGCAGAGGTTTCGATGCATCTGCGACTTTTAATTTAAATTTAATTTTAAGAATACGATGCCAGATATTTCCATATTATTCTCGTATTTTAATATTGAAGTATTGTTGATATATATTTTTCAGAAATGCATCAATAAACATTTCTGTTTTAATTTACCGCAAGGAATCTTAAAACGAATAGAACAGAATATTTCAGCTTTTTCTCTCAATCCACCCACTCACGAATGTCCCCCGAACAAAATCTTTATTCCATCTTGTCCAATAAATACAGAATTTGTCTGCACAATGAAATTGAACATACGTAATTGAATTCTCACGTCACCGTATGTCGAATTCGAAACAATCCTCATTCGTAGCCTCTATTCTGAAATTATTACTCCCAAGATATTTCATTTAGCCTTAACAGAACCCAAGAAATCGTATTTTGAGCGCTGGACCACACAAATACAGCCACTGAACAAAGGACTAAGGAGAGAAATCGCTCAATTATTAACACCGTGATCCGAGATCACAGCGTCGATAATTCGGCTCCATTAACAATGCCAAACGTGGAAGCCTCCCGCGAAATCGATGGTTTGTTTCTGTTGGGGGCCCACAGGAATTCACTTAAAACCATCTCGTATGGTGTGACTCTCCTCGTTATTGAAATTAACCGGCGTGTAATCGTTTCGTGGCTGGACGCCTTAAACGGTCGGCGAGGGAAGCCGCGAAATTTGCCATTTGTAGGGCGACGCGGCACTGGCAAGCTGCGAACCCCATATTTGGCGATGCCTCAATAAATCTGCGTCGAAGAGGGCTGAAACGAAACCGACCAGCAATTTCCAGTTGCTTTCCTCCGGTTCTTTCTTCCCGTCGAGCTCCCTCCAACAATGGTATTGCTCTAGATTCGCGAAGATCGTATGTACAAGGTGTTTGGATATTATTCAATGTCGTGGATGAAAAGGAGACTGCCGAAGAAAGCGGATGCACGTGGTTGTTAATTACTGGCAATTGATTGCTGCTTTTTGATGCACTGCGTGTTAATCGGTTTTTTAGCGTACGCCCTTTTTGTGAGATTTTTTTTATGATTCTACAGGAGGACGCGCACTGTTCTTATTCTTTAATCTCTTTTATTTGTTTTTTTAAACAGTAAGTTTTTTACTAAGTTTTTTTTCAGCTGTGGTTCAACCTGTTCTGTGGATACTGTATATAATTTCTCCGCGAAAGAGCTTCATTAATGAAATGCTCGCCAAGTAAATTGGTTTATTAATTATTACTACCAGAAAGAATAAAAAAAAAGAAATCAGTTTCACCCTCTCGATTCCGCACTTAACTGGACCGCTGCCGTAATCAATTAAACATCCCCATTACCATACTCTTAAAATCCAGACGCCTAATTCTGAGATACGCTTACAATCGTTGCACCAGTTAATAATTATATATACATAAAATTCACATATAAATTCCTTTAAGAAACTTGGTGCAAACCAACCGCGGTACGATGAAGCAATTAAAAAAAGGTGCCTCGTGTTTCTTCGGAAACACAGTTCAAGCTCGTCAGAAAGCTCGTTTCTACTACCAGAAACACATTACTAAACAACCGACAATACCACTCA
Source organism: Ctenoplectra terminalis (assembly GCA_019453375.1). NCBI lineage: Eukaryota > Metazoa > Arthropoda > Insecta > Hymenoptera > Apidae > Ctenoplectra > Ctenoplectra terminalis. Next base: position 480,183 of record SMSQ01025946.1, read on the forward strand.
ACACGCACACACCCCACACAAGAACGTGTTCCGACTTCTGCGATGACCGTTCTAAACCCACCGCTTTACGCTGTTTTTAATCGGTCTGGAGCCGAAATTTTAGTGCGCGCATAACACCGGTGTCTTTATTGATTCCGTATGCATATGAGATCCCCCCGCATTCTCGCCTCATTATCGGGCTAAAAGTGACGGTATTTCTATCCGGCTCGGCTAATTACCAACCCGTTTTTCGGGCTCGTAGCTCAGCGCACGCATGCGATTGAGCTTGATCAGGCGGCGGCTACTTAAGAGCGTGGAAGGAGCAGAAACACAGAGGGAAGGTTGAGGGAGCAAAAAGTGTTCGCAGCAGGCGGTCATTAGGCGCGAAATTCACGATCCACCTTCCATCCTGCTTCCAGTTTCCCAGAAATCCGCGAGACCGAGACAAAGAGGGTTGGTTAATGAGACAGACTCCATTCTCGGATCATTGAAAACGAAAGGTGCATGGATGACACCTATGCTTCTATTTTCTGCTATTTCGTATTCGATGCTTTTAGGTTCCACGCTTGTCGTAGAAACGAAGACGAAGAAAATTTACAAATTGGGCAAACTGGTCGAAGAAATCACACCGTCGAATCAAGAAAGGTGAAAAGTATCTTTCCAAGGCTTTAAGCAACGGAAGAAAAAAATAGGCAAAGAGACGATGGAAAACAAATGAAAAGTTGAGGAAAAATCGTAGAACAAATGTCCNACGCTTGTCGTAGAAACGAAGACGAAGAAAATTTACAAATTGGGCAAACTGGTCGAAGAAATCACACCGTCGAATCAAGAAAGGTGAAAAGTATCTTTCCAAGGCTTTAAGCAACGGAAGAAAAAAATAGGCAAAGAGACGATGGAAAAGAAATGAAAAGTTGAGGAAAAATCGTAGAACAAGTGTCGAAAGAGGACCGCTTAAAGCTCTATAGAGTCCTAAATGAAAATCCTCTCTTCTTCGTCGAAGAATTCAAGGATAGCGTGCCACCAGATGTCTCGGTGCAGAGATTTCAAGCTATCGAGGCTCTACAACCAGAGAACGGTGTCATAATCTCGAGCTTTGCTGAACGGCAGCTGGCTAATTTGCCGGCGCGTGCAAACGATGCTCGCTGGAACGTGTAACACGGATGGTCGGCAGGACGATAAAAGTAGAAAGGCAGCAGAAGGCGTTAAAGGGGAAGAGAGACTTTAATGGGAACCCGCGTAACTCGGAACGCAAGACCGGCCTCCCTTTATGGGGTAAATCGTTTTATTGTGGCCTCCTGAGAGCATTGAACGGAAAGCTGGAGAGACGCTAGGTGCGAAAAGAGTCGTATCGTTCGTTAAATGGCTTCCCGGACCGATTCGGCTCTGGGAATGATAGGCTTGCGGCTGTTGAAGAGATCTATAAGTGAGTGTGCCGAACGATGTGTACTTTGAGGGTCTCGAGGAAGTTGGGAACTTGGGTCGCTCACTTAGTTTAAAGAGTTTGGATTCTCACTTAGCACTGAACTTAGTTTGAATCAACGAAGAAGAAAATTAAGGATGTAACAAAATGCCGAGCAGCAATAAAACAAAAACCTCAGAACTTAGAAGTTTTTGGTTCAAACGATTTAAATTATTACTTAATTTTTCATTGATTTAAAATTTAAAGAGTTCCAATTCTCGCTTAGCACTCAACGTTTGAAACGATAATGAACGAAGTCGAGAATTCAATAATCCTTTTCTAATCAACGATTAGTTAAAAAGTCAAAGCTCCCGTTTCATACTTCCAACGAAATCAAAGAGCTCCTGGCACTTTCACTGCATCTTTTATTCACAAATCGTCCATTCTAAAAGTCACGTCCAGCACTGAAACGTCTACTGGTTTCACAGTAACAGCAAGTTCCAAGAAACTTGCTCGCGGAACAATTCGACCAGCTCGATTGTCCGTTCTCCGTGCGATTCAAAGCTGACTCGAAACCCTTTCCCTCGAGTTCTCGATCCATCGGTGGCCTTTGGTCACTCGGGGGCTACTATCCATTCATAAACTCTCGCTGGAAAGGTACAATGGTCCACTGGTAACTCGGCGACGCCTATCCTCCGTGCGGTTATCTAGGCAAATCCTTCGTTGGAATACCAGCCGGGTTTCATTGAGCGAAGCCACCGAGCAATTTCGTGGCGGCATTGACTGCTCTAAGGCGACACTTAGTCGGTTCAATTGGCAGGAAGCCTGCGCCGCTTAACTCCGCTCTCAATGAGATTATCACCGGCCACCTCTTCCAACGGGGCCAACCTCTTGGTCGCATTGTCGCGTTTAGAATCGTTCGAGGGCTCGACGATTCGTCAAACGATGGCTCGCTTACGGTAGCACCCTTTTTGTATGATCGATCCGCTCACCAACGTCTCGAGTGGATTCTAGATGGCAGGTGATACGAGTGCTTCTCCTGAAATTAGTTGGAGGCGAGACCAAATTTTTGCGAGGGTTTTCAAGTTTCACCGACGCGGGGGTTGGTTCTAAGGAGCTTTCTTTTGGGGGTGAGTAAGAGATGGGTATTGTAGAAGAATTGTTTGTCACGGGTTCTTTTGAGATCGAAGATTTTATGAAGTGTGGTTTATGCGATCGGTGAAAGCTCGTGTAGCTCTTTATACGAAGGATCGTATAAGTTGGATGGAAAACATTTTTTCTCTTTACTAGAGATTCTTGCGAATGGCTAAGGTGTCTGAATACGTTTTAAAATAATTATTACTTTCGAAGAATCTGAAGTATGGAAAATTTGAGGAAAGACTAAAAGCACCGTAAAAGGACTCAATTTACTCTCCCCGAAAGACAAACCGAAAAGTATAATAAATCATAAATCTATCATCACTCCGTCAAATCGAATAAACGAGCAGAAGAGTAAAACGAACTGTGATTTGTAATTCTTTAAACCTATTCGGACGTATATGACAAATTACACTAAAGACAATCCATGGAGCACCTCGGGCTTCCCGTTTCTCGACTGACTTTCGTTTGCTCATCGTTAGCACTACTTTTCGAGACTACCGTATTCAGTTTACATAGGAGACGCGATGGAGGGCTCTAATAGAGGACAAAGTCAAAGCAGCAGCAGCCATTTATCGCTAGGCTTTCTCGCTTAGCGCGTTTAGCACCCGGATCAACTGACCACATAATTATCGTCGTATGACCTGGAATAATCACTAGACGTGTTTCTTGCTAAATCAATTAGTGGTGCGTGTTTCTTCTTCAGTTTTTTCTTCTTCTTTTTCCGCTTTTTTTCTCACTTCTCTCGTTAGGCGCAGGCGTGCCAATGGCACTCTGTTTAAGCACGTTGCCACACGTTTATCGATTTCGAGCTAGTTTTGAGGCTCTCGTGTCTGTGGAATATTGTCACGGTACACCTCTGTAACCTTCGGCCTTTGAATGGGGCTGCCTCTATTTTTATCATCTTTGGGTATAAATCTTGGAACATTTAACGGAGGAAAAAAAAAAAAAAAATACAAAGATTAGGTTTTAGTTGGAAATTAAGAAAACATTTGAATACGTGGAATTATTAAGGAGCATATTAAAAAAGTATCAAGCACGTTCGTGAAAGTTGCTCAAGTGTCTTCAACTTTATCGTTTGAGATACGAATAATACATGGCAGCAAGATACAAGGATGTTCATGGTATGCTTCATCGGTACTCGAAGAGAAATGACGATGTTAATAAGCATGGAACTGGGCCAGACTGTGATGCAACTGTCCCTTGATTCGTTGTGTAAGTCCGGTTAAGAGGACTTTCAATTTGAGGATGAAATCGATCTTCGAAATGAAAGCGATCAATCTTAGGAATCTTCAGAGCGACAAACGAGGCTAAGATAAATTTTTACGTTTTTCCAATTATACAACGATAACAAAAAAAAAGGAGAAGCTCCTCTTCGAATTTAATTACTTTGCGAAAGCAACGTCAGAAGAACACCCTTAAGGCATCCATATATTGAATTAAAAATTATGAAAAGAACGATCAACAGAAAAAACTTAAAAAGATTCAAATAATTACCTACAAAAAAGAAACATGAAACCTCAACCAAAACCCACAGCATCTTCAAAGGAACCGTCTCCAACCCCTTTCCAACCCCCTCCGTCAAAGACCATGTATCCGAGAATCCACATAATTATCCCAAGTATCGAATCTCGATAATTTATTCGCAAACCAAATAAAAAAAAAAAAAAAAAAAAAAAAAAAAAAAAAAAAAAAACAAGAAGCCACTCGCGGAACGCGTTCGAAGGATCTCGCGTATGGCCGGCCCAATTACGCGTTACCAATCATCGCACTCTCATCCGCTTCAATCTGGCCCATCGACCGGCACTCGCACTTTTATTGCCAGGCAGTTTTATCGCGAGTACACATCTGTACGTAATACACCGTACCACACCGTACATCCACGCACATTGGTCTTATCATAACGAATGTGCGTGTCGGTCGGGGATTAATCGATTTAACACGATTCCCCGAAGCGGCGACGGATGTGTTAACGAGTGGTGCGGCCGCAGATAACATCGCGGACACGATTCCGTCGTCGCTCACCGAATTATAATTGGTCCATAATTAATGACACTGTTCGATTATTGACAGGTGGAGCAACACCGAACGGACATGAGCGGCGCGAATTACGCGCGCGTTGCACGGCCGCGCCCCTTTTTTTTAGGCTCCGCTTATTTTCAGACTTAATTACCTGCGATGTTACGGCATAATCAGCGATCGGCCTCATGGGCCCCCGGTGGAACGCTATCAATCCCCGAGATATCGAATACGCGGCGTTCTACCAGCGTCGTTTACCGTGCGCGCACAAACACTTTCCGTTGAAAATCGGCTACCTGTTTCTCGTTTCACGCACCGCCGTTGACCGATCGAAATTATTCGTGAAATTATCTGGGAGGAACGTGCGATCCGACGATCGAACGAAATTGCTGGTCAAAGGAATCCTATGGTGCTCGCCGTTTATGGCTACTGTTCGTGTGGTGAATTCGACGATTTAATTGGACGTTCTCCATCGGTGTTCCTTCTTATACTTTTATTCTTGGTTCCTTGGTATTTAAGGCCGAATGTCTTGTCGCGGTATGTTAGCGAAGGATTTTATTTTGTGAATCAGAGAATCTTGATTCGTGGATCTTTGGATATTCATGGTATTTAGATTTAATAGTGGAGGAAGAAAAAGATGAAGGTGCGATGGAAGTATTGAGATTGATGGATTTTTAAATTTCATCCCCTAGGTTTGGAATTCTATTAGAACCATTGAAGGTATGAAGGTAGGATTTAAAATTTGATGAAAAAAATACGACCGAATGAGTTAATGGAGGATATCGAGGAATGACGTACACGTTTCTAGTATTGTTCGTATCATAATACTTATTATTCACTAATGATACTTGTCCATGGCTTCTCATTCATAAAAATGCACGAGTGTGTGTGTGTGTGTGTGTGTGTGTATAGTTTGATTCGCAGTGTTTGAGTGAGAAGGTCGATCGATCGATCGATACAAATGGTTCGAATGTGTGTACGTTCGCAAGTAAAAGTTAATTACGAAGAGACAAGGACGGGAGTATTGATACGACCGTATATATATATATTTTATCGTCTTGGTATCAAACCGAATAGAGAAAGACGTGAAATCAACGTGAATGTATATATACAACGCCGCAACGTTACAATGCCTTTCGATAATAACAGTTAAAAAACCTATTTTTAATCGATACAATAGTTTAACAAACACAGCCTCGCGGTTCGTGAAAACTTAATCGATTATACAACGGAAGATCGTTTGATCGAACGAGTTCCGAACGTGTTTCTTTTACTCTCGATATTTTTTTTTTTTTTTCGTTTTTTTTTTTCTTTTTTCTTCATTTTGGATGCGTTCTCCACGACATACTTAAAATACGTTAACGTATCCTCTACTAATACGATTTTCGAAGAGCTTAAAATACTTCTGCGATGCGAGCTGGATACTGTGAAAAGGAAAACACGCTCCCACGCTGGCTATTTTTCCTACGTTCAGCGATTGCTATACAAGCAATACTACTAAAATACTTTTCACCCCCTGCAGTCGAACCGTCGACTCGTTTTGATTCTCCTCTTTTTGTTCGTTATATTTATTAATTATCGCTATGCTTGTTATTCTAAAAGAACAGCTACCGCCTGCACCAAGTATCACAGATCAATGAAAGCAAGAAAATTTGGCGAAACTTTTAATCGATATTCGTTCAAAAATTCAACGTTAAAAATTCATCTATCAGACGGAAGAAAGCCAAGGAAGCCTAAACGTTATGTTAACAATTCGAAGTTGATCAGTCTTAAATGTTGTCGATTGAAGACCCTGTGACAAACTTTCAATCCTCCTCGCCCAACAACGATTTCAACTGCATAGGGGTTGATACACTAACTCACCTCACATTCCATGGATGAAACGACATTGAGTAACAATTCACTTATCGAATAACCATCAACTATCACAACAGGAAGAAACGATTAAAAAAAACAGAAATAATAACAACCAAGAACAAACCTCTAAACATGCCTATCAGCTCACACCGCGGCGATTAAGTGTCGAATAATGACTGAACCCCACGGTAAAACCGGGTTACACCGAGATTCGCAAATGGAAAAAGATTGATTCATTGAAAAAAGCGCGATACACGTTTTACAATGCGCATCGACGAGGGACAACGATTATAATCCTATCGTATATGGTGTATACTCGCCTAAAATCGATTGATATCAGTATTAATGACCGCGTAAATTCCCGTCAATAATATCACAACACAATTAATCGCGCTTCGTTCACTTGATCTCGTACGCGTCCAGGTTACCCTTGCGCCTCCTGTAGACGGACGGCTGCTGATCGTTCGTGTGATTCCCTTGGACGATCGAGCGTTTCACGTTCGCCCGATACCCGTTCTCGTACGCGTGCAGATACAAGTTCTTTAGAAAGATTTGATTATCCAGCTCAGACGGTGGCACGAATCGTTTCGATCGGCTCTGCTGTTGAGCCTCTAGTCCCTTAAACGTGAACAACCAGGCCTTCTCGTCGTCCTGGGCTTTGAACCTCTTCGAGACCCTCTGTTTCTCGCTTCTCCGCGACGACAAGCCAGCGTTGTTCTTCTTCTTATTGACCATCGGCATACCGTTCAGGGACAGTAGCCTTCTCTTCTGACGCGGAGGACCACTGTCCTCGGACGCGTTTCGTATTCGCTTGCTGCGGTGCTTTGGTACTCCTTCTTTGGCAGGGATCTCGTTGTCCAGTACCGAGGACTCGTTACTGGGCATTGTCGAAGATCGATTATCGTGCGACTCGATCTCTCTCGGCGTCGGTAGCGTCGTGCTCGTGCTGCTTGTCGTCGACGTGCTCGACGACGTCAACGTGCTGCTGCCGTTACCGACGATGGCGGTGGTTGTGCTTCGGAAAGTGGAAGACGCGGTCGTTGACGCTTCCGACACCGGTGTGTCCTCCGTGCTGTTCAGTTTGGTTTCTATGATATGTTTGAAGAACGCGTACATCTCGCCTATGGTGAACGTGGTGCCATTTCTCACGGTAAACTTGTCGATCTTCATGTTCTTGATCAGTTCCTCGGTGGCGTTTCGAGCTTCCAACATCGACAGTTTTTCCGTTACATAGCTGTTCACGAATTCGTAGAATCCTTTGTAGTAATTTTTACGATGCTTCTTCTTGTCCTTTGATTTTTTACCCTTCTCCCCGTGCGACTGGCCTTTCTTCTTCGAGTCCTTGCGACCCTGCTTTTCGTTCCAACGCATCGATTTGTTATAAAATCGCATGATTCTTTCGAATTCTCGTTTCAACTTGATGAATTCCCTTTGATTTCGGATCTCGAACTCCGAACGACCTCTGCTTGAATTATTCTTTCGAGATTCGGATAGGTCCACGTGGAAGAAATTCTTGCTCATCGCGTTCAGGAGATCGTGCATACTGCCGTTGGTTGAATTGTTCGATTGCCTGGCATCGATGCGTTGCAGCTTGCGGTAAACGATCTTCAGGAAATCGATCATCTTCTCCTCGCGAAGCTTCGATCTGTTCCCGTGACCCGAATGCTTCTTCCACGACATGGCTTCCGTGCTGTTGTGGTGACTCGAGTTGGAATTTTTTGCGTCGATCTTGTGTTTCGAGTGATCCTTGCCCTTGTTCATCTCCAGGTGCAACAGCTTCTTGCCGATCTTCCGGAAGAACTCGATGAATTTTCTGAGGAAAGATTCGAGTCGCTTCTATTTTTCTATTTTCTATCTATTTTCTATGCGAAGTTTAACGCGCTATTCAATATTGAACACAAAATATCGTCAAAAATTTCCCATACGCAACACTCGAAATACAAGCAAAATTCAAATATTCCAAATCTTGGTACTTAAAAAATGATATCAACTCGACTACTTAAAATCTAGAACGTCTAAAATTAAAAGCGCTACTACGTTCATTCGCAAATTCTCAACAAATATCCAAAACTCACCTATAATTTATAGTGAGATCCTCCTCGTTCACAGATCTTCGACGTCTGCTCCATCTGAGTCTAGGATGCTGTCCAGGAATACACTTAGGTAGCTGCTTAGGGCTCCAGTTTCCTCCGATACAGGTTGCTCCGGTAGGGCCTTCCTCCAACACGTATCCCTTGTCGCAATCGTACATGATCTGTTTGTTGTTCACGACCTTCCTAACGTAGGGTCTATAATCATAGACGCCCATATTTCCCATCAGGAAGACCTTGCCATTTTCGATGAAACCAGGGAACGGACAGAACACTTGGATGCAATGAGGAATGTCCCCGATCCAATTTCCATATTGACATTCGACCGATACCGAGGCGTTCAACGGTCCGCCTCCTATCAATTCGAAACCATCCTTGCACTTAAATATCGCCTTCATTCCGTGATCGGTTTTGGGTGCTATCACCATGCCATTTTTAGGCGCTTTTGGCATCTGCTTGCACCTGGCCGGCGAGCAACTCGGCACTATGGACCACGTGCCATTATTGCAAACTACCGGGGTGCTGCTCGCCGCAAATTCGTAATTCTCCTCGCAGAAAACCAGCAATCTCTCGCCATGCTCCACCACGGTTACGTTGTTGATGTGATCCCTGTCGTGGCTGGCCACCGTGATGTTACCGTTTTCTATCTGCGGCACCACGCATGGGGCGAGACACTGTGGCAACGGGTAACGCCATTTTCCGTCGATTTGACACACCGACGAGGTATTTCCCTCGAGCTTCATGTGATCGTTGCAGCGGAAAATTATGCTGGCGCCCAGGCCTGTACCTGTTGAAATGGGGATTTGAAGAGATTAGTGTAGAATGTCGTGGATTCGGATATCCTGGTGAAGATTTATGCGTGCTTTAGTGGAACAGCTAGGAAAATTATCTGCTAGGAACAGAACGTTGAAACGTTCCTAAAACTACAAGATTATTTTTAATAAAGAGATAATTACGCTTCGATTGCGTATCGTAAAAGGAAGAATAGCATTAACAAGATTTAAGACTCTAATTTAAGTTCCATTAAATCTTTCTTCGATGCAATCTTTGCCAAATACTTAAGGAACAGGTATTCTTTTCTGCATTAAAACTGGAATAAAATTAATCAACCATCCTACTTCAAACGCAAATTAGTTCCTACGTTCTCATAAACTTCTACTATCGTTTATTCTCGTAACCGGTGTACTTATTAATAAACGCGTCCAAGAATTTTTTTCCACTCTTCCATCGACTCACCTGCCTCGATGTTCTCAATCCAACCGTTGTACAGAACACCAGGTGAACCGCAATTAATCTCCTGGCAGGTAGGTGTCTTTCCGGTCCATTTTCTATCTGCCCCGCAACGTCTGGTCGCCGCGCCGACCACCGTGTACCCGTACTTACATTCGTACGACACGATCGAATTGTATGCATACGAGGTGTATACCGCCGTACCGTTCACCGGATTCTCCGGTTTCGGGCATTGCACCGTTGTAACCTGAACAGAAAACGTTTCCTGGTTTGGAACATATACACATATACGGTTGGAAAAAAGGATGGACGAAGAAAGGAGGCACGGGAGGCGATGGATCGTTTATGTGTCGCTGGTTTCGCTTACTTGGACGCATTGTGGCGATTCTTTGGGGGTCCATGTGCCGTCCGCCAAGCACAGCTTCTCCGCTTTGCCGACTAATTCGTAGCCATCCGCGCAGTGATACGACACGCGGCAATCGTAGGTGTAACACTCGCCTTGAACAGAGAGCGGACGTTGCGTTTTTGCGAAAATTCGTAAAAATCTTTGATAGAAACGATAATGGTAGCTTTTTTTAGTTTGTTAAGAGAAAGAAAGTTTGGAGGATTGTCTATGATCCGATATATTGACAAGTTAAGTGTTTAAGAACCGTGATAAAAATTTAATAAAATAGTTAATTGCTGATGCATTTAATATTTCGATAAAGAATTGTTTCAATCTCTATCCTTGTTAAGTAGAAGAACAAGAACTCTCAATCTCACGATTGCAAATAAAAAATGAACGTTTCTTCGTCTACAACGAATCAGTTACTATCTTCGTCCCACAAAACGCGATCAACCACCCTTATTCCCCAAAAAACACATACCTGCGTGCCAGCCGTTAGCAATATCTGCGGGAGGTCCACAACTCTGAGGTTCGCAGGTGATGTCAGGCCCAAACCAGTTAGCAATGCTTTCCATCAACAGGCACCTCGCCTTCCTAACGCCGGTGGTCACGTAACCGTGATTGCAAAAATACTGGACATCGCTGTTCAAGTCGAAGGTCGTCTGTTCGACGAGCGCGTTGTGCCGCGCATTTTTCACCTTAGGCGGCTGAGAACAGAAGGAAGTCCGGTCCTTCTTGCAGGAAGGTGTCGTGCCGGACCAGTTGCCGTCGGCTCTGCACGTTCTTTCGGTCAACCCAACGGTGAAGTAATCAGGATCGCAGGTGTAATGCGCTCGATCACCGAAAAATTTTCCAGTCACCGTCATCACGCCGTGCTGGATTTCGCTGAGCGCCGGACATTCTCTTTCAGGCTTGATACAAGACATCCCGCAAATACCGTCGCATCTGCACTTCTTCTTCTTGCTCTTGCAATCCTCGTCGGTGGAACACTTTCTTAGACACTTTTGCCCGAGCAATTCCGCCTGTCCTTCATCCCTGGGACACATCGCCGACGGGGAATTCCGTGGGTTCTTGTAGATCCTTCCATCATCGTCCACCTCCGGTTTCGTTCCGTAAGCTTGATCATCGGTGTCGTCGTCCTCGTCGTCGTCGTCGTCCCAATCATCATCGTCGTCATCGTCGTCGTCGTCGGCAGCCTGTTGGCCAAGCCTTGCCTCCGACGAGAGGAAAAAGATGCAGAGAAGCAGAAGATGAAGCAGAAGGAACCCACCGGGTCTCATCTTTCGTGTGTCTGTCTGGCAAATAAGTTCGAACCACACGATTCACCCGCTTCGCGTCGACAGAACGCGTTTATACGAGCAACGCGTCCAACGCCGGTGGAACGATACAAACTGGTGGCACAAATTGAAAAACGTTTCACCGAATAATCACCAGACGCGGTGGTCCATTGAACGGTCCTCCGTTCCGGAAGCTCCGCTTAAAGTACCAGTCTCATCCCGAGGCACCGCGGCACGAGGACGACGTCGTTTCTCTCGCGACCGTGACTATTAATCGAGTCTGCCTCTTCGGCGTCCAGGAGGATTAGGACGGTGTCTCTCTCTCCGTCTCGCTCGCCGCCTCTCTGTTCCCCTAACTCCGTGGCAATTTTTTTCTTTATTGTGCGGACTGCGGCCCCGTGCTGCCGGGAATTCGCGGATACTCGCGCATCTCTGCACGCGCATTCAGCCTGTTCAATACATCTCCTCACTCGTGCAGCTTCCAGCAGATGGCGAGGGACAGGGGTAAAGTCTCGGAGTTGCGCAGAAACGTACCATCCACCTCTCTCCTCTTTTACCCCTTTGGTAGCGTTATAGAGACCGTAAGGGGGTGGTTTCGATACGATTTTATATACGCTAACAATCGGAAACATGATTCATTCATCGCGCGTCTAGAAACGTATCGAATATGCTCCTCTCTGATCAATACAAATCTTCTTTCCTCCATCGGTATATATGTACTTGTGCTCGATTTTTATATCGGATTCAAAGAAACGTAGATACCCGTAGGGTGTTATTTAACTTTGAGCATCAAGTGCTTCCTTTGGTTTGAATATTGGTAAGAAATATTTATCGGAAAGCTTGTATGATTTCACGGAGGATATATTTTCTCCTTTCGGTGTGGAGTATTATTACGGTCTCGTGCAAATTCAGTTCAAATCAGAAGAAGAATACTAAAGCGAAACACCGTTTCGTATCTCTTCGTGCAAGACACTGGCATACGTTTCGTAAATAAACTTCCTCTCTTCCTCGGGGCGAAATTACCAGAATAAGGCACGTTTTGCGATTCTTCCAATTCAGCCCTGTTTCAATAGAAAGTTCTCAGGGAGAGAAACAGCCCGGCAGCAATTCGAGACCGTTCGCAGGGAACCGTTCTCCTAGTATTTTAAGCAGCCACCAACATCTCCGCCGCTTCTCAATTACAGACATTTTCGCGTTGCTCTCGAGAAAACGTTACCCTTTCGCAATACGGAGGGGCCGTGTGCTCTACACGCGAAAACGCCACGGTCCCGTTAACGCGTTGAGTCACGAAAGCTAGCAGCACCTGCAGCCACTTTCTAGCCCGTTAACACGTTATTCGCTGTCCAGACAAATTGGACAATTGCCTGCAACCTCGATCTTCTCCGGTCCAAACGATCTCAACGCTGTTCGATCAAAGCGAACCCAACTACTTAATCAAGTCGTTGAACCGAAATTAAGGATCACGAAACAAGATCTTTTCGCGTGACGTTAAAATGTTATGGTTCTACGAGTCACGGTTAAACAATGTTGCGAAAAATAGTTACTTTCATCCGTGGATCGATTTGCATGATAAAACGTGGCAGAGTCGCATGGCCAAAGGACTGAGAAATAGCGAAAGATATCGCGGCGTGGGCAACAGCCGGAGGATCAGCTTTCAGCGGACAAAACTCGATACACGATGCTTGTTAACCGTGGCACAGGCCATCGAAGGTAATCCCCGATTCCTAAGTTAGAGCCGTCGTCGTTAGAGTAAGCCCGTGTCCGCCATTGTCTTCGTAACGATCGTAATCAATCGGTACGGTTCGATGCCTCGTGCACGCCATAGGTGATCCCAGGCCCAATCTCGGCTATCAGCTTCATCGTTCTCGCCGTGTGTCTCCCGGATGTCTTCATTTGTCTTATTCAAATGAGACGCCTAGGGACGGCCTTTGTGAGGCTGAAGCCACCAACCCTTGGCTCAAGTTGTCGTTTATTGGAGAAATAATCGGGAATCCCTTCAACTTTTTTTTATTTTATTTTTTTTTTTACCCGATTCTATGCTGTTTTTGTAGGGTAGAGTTTAACTGGAGCGTATCGGGGAGAAAGGGGTGGTTTAAAGGGCTGGATAATTTATGCTGTTTATGTGGGGTGTGCTGGAAAGTTTGGTAAAAATTGTTGGTGAGGGTTTCATGTATGGAAATTAATTTTAATTATAGCTTTTACTTGTCTTGTTGTTGAAATTACGAATATTGTTGTAGGTTGGTATACGTGTGGGAAATTTTGTGTAAAAATCGTAAAATGGGAAAGAGTAGTCCAAAGTGGATTCTTGAGAAACAATTTGTTATCAATGAGAAAAAATATTGCTGAATATTTTTGTCCTTCGGTATGATTTCTTTGGTTCGAGAAAAGAGCGCACTGAAATAACATTCAACGAGTTCGTAGAACTAATTTTCAAGACTGATCGCGTTCACAATATCGTGGGATACAAACGACGCAACTTTTCCTCTCGGTGACAAGGTGAATAGCGACTCGGAGGGTTATTCATTGTCGGGAGTGTATCTTCGTTTGGACGCGACTGTCAGGTCAGATTGACAGAGTGGCAGTAACTCGGTAGCTGAAAATGGGAGTGGCTGAAAGACGAGAGGACAGCTCGCTCAGCGACATCCTCGTGGCGCCTCTTCGCGGATCCTCCGACCGAGAAGGACATAAGGAATCAGTGACTCTCAACACATCCTCCTTTTACCATCGATCGACACAATTCCCAAGAATCTGAATAGTTCATTAATCTCTTAAGAAATTCGATTAAGAAATTTAAATCACAATAGGTTCAAAAAATATCGGAGCCAGTCACACGTCGAACAATCTGAACGATGCTTAATTAGAAAACTATGGACAAGAGGAATCTTCCTAATTACTAAGCTTCTATAAGCAGAGGCTTTCTTCTCTTTGTATAATGACTCCGTAAGAAATGATCGAAGCGTGAATAGGCGAATCAGCGTCTTTATTAAATAAACGAAACACGACTCGTGGCATGAGATTCTCTGCGAAACCAGTTTTGTTCTACTTGTTTCATCAAATGAAGAACGATCTTTTTGTCTCGCAGTGGGCGGTACGGCCGTCTCACGGGCTGAAAGAACGATGAGCTCACGGTGTCAGCTTACAGCTACGTGCCTACGTTATGTCACGTTATCTTTTTTAATTTATCTCAACCAGATAGAAACAAAACGACGCTGATAACGAACGCACCGCGATATTTCCTCCACTTTCCAACAGGACAACACTCCCCTTGATGTTGGGTATCGATTAGTGGATTCAGCAGGGAGCGATGTGACATTCTAACATTTGTAAGTCTTCAGAGATGGATGATGTTACGATTTAAGCTGACAGAATCTTTTTGAAATGTGATTCCCAGCAAAAGTCATAATTTAGTTACGGTACGTAATTTCAATGATTTAAAACGTTTTTTTTTTTGTAAACGACGGTGAAATAAAACGACCTAATCAATTGATTTTAAATAATTTAAATAATTAAAGTTTGTCGAGGTCCAACTTAAATTATTATCGTTTCGATATTATAAAATTTATGAAAGTCTATGGTTTAATGAAATTTTGATTGCAAATTCCAATTCGAAGCGAAGAAGTGTGCCGAAAAATTTTCAACGAACATAATTTTCCTCGCACCTAGTTTCTGTTTTACGTCTAATTTAAATGTCCTCGTTAGACTCGAGGGAGTGGGACGTTTTTAAAAGTTTCAGCGAAATTCTACTCGTTTTGAAGCTCGTTATACGTCCATTACGGCTAGCCTCGTGAATCCATTATTCTCCTTTAAATTTCTTCAGGGTGCTGGTTACACACGTGACGAGACGTGACGAGACCCAAACCGAGAGTGCCTACGTACACCGCCTCCTCGCGCATAATTCGATCGCAATCTTCCAAACTCGATTATAACCGAGACAGGTTGACGCTAGAACCTACGATTTCGCTCGGATGAAATGGATTTCAACCGATACCATCTCAAAGCTGGTCGACGAATCGTCTCTCCATATGAGAACTCTCTATTCGAGATCAAACTCTAGATATCATGTGTCTAATTCGATCGTGGAAGATCTTTCAGAACAGAGAAGTCGCTGATTGCGAAGCTGAATATCCGAACAAAGTATTGAAATAAAATTTAAAGCTACAATTGAACCAGTCTCTAAGTTTGTGGAAAAATAACTGTTAGAGGGAGATCGGTATATTCTTTGGGGTCAAATGAAAGAATTGCGCGAACTGACCTTACAGATGCAAAGCCAAGTGGGTGGTTAGGCTCTTAGATCCACTCTATCCGCTCTATTCACTGCAAACTCCCCGTGAATGGGACTTCAAAGCATTCAATTGGTATATAACCTACATTTACTGCAATACCTACATTTTGAATGACAAAAACCATCGCGTTGAGCGTTCTGAAAGGTTGCACCTCCAACCATCCATCCGTCAATCTGCATCCCTAATCGTGAACCTACCACGTAGCCTCGAATCCGCAATTTAAACCTCGCAATCACGTTTATCCCATCTCCCATCCAATTTCATAACCAGGCTACAGTTCTTCCAACCTTAACACATCCTCAACCATTCCAACCGAATCGTCAGTTCCGCGAGAAATCGTCCCAATGATCCTCTAAACTCATCGCTGATGAGTCCAACGTTAAGAAGTCCATCACCCATCTCTGAACTGCACTCGAATTTCCTCCCATTTTCTCGAGTACGCTCGAGAGTCAACGCGTCGTCGCCTACTCGGAAGATCTTTGGGCTCCAATCACGGCCTCTCCTTTGTCAGCTTGCTGCACGCCGGATGCACGGTGCCGGCTTTCACGCTCGTACGTGCCTTAAGCTGGCGGCCGAGCTCTTTCGCGACTGCATCCAATTCAGAGGCAATTGAATTCACGATTCCGGCTATTACGGATGTCGGGAAAGGATTACGGGAGCGTCGAAGCAAGCCTGCGTGCTGCATCTGCGAGAGGCCACGCGCGAGTGCATCTCTAGCGAGTAACGGGAAGCATGCTGGGAAACAGCCTTGCAGAGATGCTGCCCAGAGATTTGCGCACTTTAACGGCTCAGTCTCTGTGGTAATAAGCACGCTCCGGGCCAGTAATGCCATCGTTATCGGGTTAATTATGGCGTCGATGCAGGCGAGCTGGCGACGAGCTGCTTGGAGGTAATCGTGTTGGCATTGTACGAGCCTGTTCGAGAGGTGCCAGTTGGTGTTGTTACGGGATTGAGAAGCGTTAGGTGAGATATCGAGGCGTTCCAGATATTCGTGATTTTTGTGACTTTTCGGTTTGAATGGTCGATGGTGGTTGAAGCGTGTTGGAAGAATTTTTGAGAATCGATTTCGTAAGAATTGTGTATTGATTGGTATAGTAATTTTAGTTAATTTAGTTAATTTAGTTAATTGGTAAAGTAAAGTTAGTACGTAGAATGTAACGTGAGTGGATGACATAATGCAATTTACGTAAAAATTATTGAATTATTCCAAAAGGATACTTCTATGGAAAGTTTCGAGGTTACTATATTTAGAGTGCTTTGATAGTTTAAAAATGATAATTCTATTTGTGGTTGAAGTTGTTCGGTAGAAAGAGTTAATGGTCGCTTTCCAGCGGTGGAAGTTGTGTTAACGCTGAATGAAATATTACGCTTTATTATTTTAGCTCCATCTTTTACTTTTTACATACATTTTAAGCCTTCCTGGTCAACTTTTTACAGATACCTGGTAGTGTATTAGTTTACACAAGAAGCCATGAAACATCCGTCTAAAAACTTTGCACCGTCTAATAGCCCCCGAGGCAGTATAAGAGGAAGAAACTTTGGAGCCTCGTTCCTTAAATTCAAGTTTCTACGCTGGAAAATGATATGTGTCCCTTAACTTGGCTTGTTTTATAAATATATGAAGTTCCATTAATCTTCCAGCAATAAAATCCTAAATGTTTTGTAAAATAATACTGGAGACCTCGAGAAGAGAAAATAATATTCGGTAAAAAATGTCTAGAAAAGTTAAAATTCTTTACCCCACTTCTATGTCCTTCCAACACTGCGTTTCCATTTATGAATTAATTTCATCAGAAATATAAAAAAAAGGAGACAAAAAAATCTACGCTAGCTGTAGGATGAAATGACAAAAAGCACCGAAATTGCGCACAGAATTTTCCATCAAAAGGGCATATCTGGTTTTGGCGAAAAATGCTACCAATTCGAGAGCTGGAGAGATGAAAAAAATAAAAAAAAAAAAAACCCAGTCGACATTGTTCCAGATACGGTGCGCTGTTTCGTGGAAGCCAAACCGGGGAACAAGGAACAACGAGGAGATCCATAACAACGATCGGTCGGGTGAAAGTTCTGCATTTTGACGCGTTGATTGCAGGTTTTCTTTCGCGGCGGCGCTTTTTGAGCTGCTTTCTGGCGTGGGTCACGAGAATCCGGCTGTCTCTCGCTCACGCGGAGAACTGGAGCACAGTGAAGCGCGGGATCATAGTAATTATGCGGCACCATGTAAAACGGATTCCCGTGGGCCCACCCGAGCCCACTGCGAGCGGCGCGTACAATTATTAAGCCGTCATGCGTTTAGCGTAACTTTGACCCGCCTGGCGAGCACGTTTTTTCGTTGGTTTTCACCCACCGTGAGAAGCGTTGAACTATTATTTTATTAAACTTTTTTTTTTTTTTTCTTTAAAGCAACAGAGATGAATTTTAAAAATTCGTGGATAAAATTTTTTAACGACGAAATGGTAAATTGTACAGAAAAGCACGTTCCATGTAAAATATTTAAAAAATAGATGCCTATTACGAATCGTATCTATTGATTATAATTTCGATTAAACTCGTTAAAAGTCGTATTCCCTGTCAAAGCTCGTAAATCATCCCTTTATAAGCAAACGAGCACATTTAACCACGCGATTAACAACATAACAGCGCGAACAATTCGATTAAGGAATCATCGTCACGACATCAAACGCTGTGGATTATACAGCGGCATAATTTCGGGCCAGGTAAAACAACCGTTCGACGATTATGGAAATTCGACGCGCGTGACGACAATCGACACATACCGGGTGGCGCAGCGGTGAAATTTCGTCGCGAGCTGAAAGCCATTGGCCGGCTGCGCCTTAATTGAATGTCAAATATGAGGAAAGGGGCAAGAGTTATGGCTCTTAATGACGCCAACGTCCGTACAAAGCTCGGCAGATCGATTTATAGGTCATTGTTTGCCACCGTGTGCGTGTCATTTTTCACGTTCGCCATCGAGCACGATGACGCGAACCCGTTCGTGCAGCCTATATCGCGTTGGCGTAAATCATCGGGTAAATTGTGCAAACTTAGATCGGTCTAGACGTAGCCGGGAATGCCTGTTCGTTTGGATCGCACGCGAAACGAATTTCAATCAGGGAGACATTAGTTCGACGAAGGTGTTGGTTAAGAAACTTGAAAGTTTGAATCTAGTGCAGTCGCAGAATTGCTCGTTACAATGGCGAAATGTAATTGTTAGATGATAGTGTGTAACGAGGGATATGATTCAGATTCTCATAATTTAAAGCGTGATGGAAATATATCGTGACGAAATGTAATCGAAAGTTCCCGACTTGGTCGTGAAACGATAATTTCCAATTTTTTAATGGCTGTTAACTTTGTTTAAGTTAAGATCGCTTTGTGAAATACTGGTTTAAAAATGGTGATGCTTGTAAAAGATAATATCTTTGTGAAATATATTAATTGTTCCACTAGGAAATGTAAAAAATTCAACTTAAAAAATCAAACAATATTACTCTTCGAAATGAGTACATCAAATTTTCCATTATATAAAACCAGGAATAATAATTCTTCGTTTCTTATTCATGTCCAAAGTCCAAGTATCCAAATTAAGCTCAACGATCCGCATCGTTCCCCGAAACATTTCCTGTACAAATTAACTACTTTCCCAAGAAGCAGAAATTTCTCGCCTCGTTGTTCCGCAATTAATACGTACACAGAACCAGGAGGAAACTGGGCTAACGCGAATTTTCGCGACGATTGTACAGCACCACGGACTTTCCATCGTGAATCTTAATTAACATCCGGAACGGGAGAAGTCCGGCGCGTGTAATTACGATGCGGAAGAGACGCTCGACGCCCGAGAACAGTTCCTCCTCCGTCTGCTTCCGGTCCCGCCAGTTCCGCATCATTGTTCCTCTAATTAACCATTCAACAATTACTTTTCAACAGCGACGCGTGTGCGCGCGGATATGACGTCCTCGATCACGGCACGTGGACGGCGAACGAAGGCTGGTGAAACGTGAATCAAACGGAGAACGTGTCAACTCGAGACACCATGGATGATGGGATGAACACGCGCGCACGCACCAGGTGGTGGACAGTGGACGTCGAAAAGAAAAAAAAAAAGAAAGAAAAAAGAAAGAGAAAGAAAAGAAAAAAAAAGAAGACCTGGTGACGGAACGATATTACCGAGGGAGACGAGCGTGTAATTAAAACGTAATTACGAGAAGCAAAGTGTTATTTAAAATGTTATTTATCGGACTAATGGGCGGGCGTGGCGAGGAAGGATGCTATCGCGGAATTTCAAAGGCGGATTGCGTTTAGGACGCGTCTCGACGCGAAGGAAATGAATTATAATTGCTGCTGTGTTTGTTTCACTTTTTGGACTTCGATTTTTACGCACGATGGAGGCTGAAGGTGCATTGGTATGTGGAGTTTTGATGAAAAATGATTGGAATGCTCCGTGACATGGTTTTTACTATTTTTTTTTTTTTTTTTATTCTTTTTTCTGGTAATTTAAAATATTGGTAATTACACAGAATCGACTTCGGAAGATATACTTTGAGTGTTGTTTTAATTATTGAATAAAACAACAATAGAGAAGAGTTCTAAGACCAGTTGTAAACGAAGTATGGCATCGTGATAAATGAGAAACGGAGAAGTCAGACCAGTTAAATATTTCAAGTAATACGTTATTCTCTCACGCCCCCGAACACAACACGAACGGTGGTTGATTATCATACACCCGAGGCTCGCGTGTTGCATGCCTAACGACCGACGTATTCAACGCGAGGGCTGCGTTTTAAGAGCTCGTCTTAGAAACACGTTGCATATCCATC
Source organism: Ctenoplectra terminalis (assembly GCA_019453375.1). Taxonomy (NCBI): domain Eukaryota; kingdom Metazoa; phylum Arthropoda; class Insecta; order Hymenoptera; family Apidae; genus Ctenoplectra; species Ctenoplectra terminalis. The sequence goes on from SMSQ01025946.1 coordinate 500,656, forward strand.
ATAATCTTCTACCCTGGAGGTGAAAGTGGAGCAGAGGGATGTCTAAAGCGATCCAGTTAATCGTAAATAACATTCTCCTAGGTTCTGCTATTATTCTCGTACCTGAGCTCTTTCTCTTTGTATATTTTGTGCACGTTATTTCAGAACTACTTAATTTATTAAACTTTACTTAATTTATTTAAATTCTTATGCAATTTAAAATATTGACAAAGTAGAATAGCCTTTTTCTTTAAGTTTAAAACAGAAGCATTCTTAAACTTACACGAAGGAATATTTATAGGAAGCGAAAGATTGTTTCTACTAGAAAATTTTCCCTTCTTCATCGACTCAATATATAACTCTTCTTCGTAACAGCAACCACTTAAAAATTACTCTCAAATCTCACTAAAACTATCAATCTCTACGAATTTCCATAATAACACTTCATACGTACAGCGTTAACTATTATCATCGCTTCTAAACGATTTTCTCTGCCCAAGTTGGTCATCAAACTCCCGTTTAACTCGCTAAATAAAATCGTAAACGCTAGACTCGCGCTATTAAAAGCGTAAATCTCGAGAGGAAAAAAGCTTAATTATTTATTTACTGCAGTCGTAAAAGCAGCGAGCCGAGCTCTCAATTTAAGCCATGCATAGAATATTTTACGTGGTTCAAGCGGCCTGGTGCGAGGCACCGCGAGAGCGTATGATAACGTGTCCTCGCGTTTATGCGCCAGTCATCGGAGTGATCGATAAAGTGGCGATTATGACTTGTTAATGGAAACCGGTGTCGTTAAGGTGATGCATAAACTTTCTCATTAACGACGGGCCAGAAAGAGAGAGAGAGAGCAGGACAGTTTCGCGACCGTGCCGCTTTATTGCCGGATGTGAAGTCACTTCGCGGCGTTACGGCCCGGTCGGCTCGTAAACTCGAGAATTTCGACGAGTGGACCGCGAGTCTTATCGATACACGTTGGATTATGGCGATGATTATGATCGAGACACAGCAGCCAGTTCCTGGTGCTCATAAATAGAGAAACGTGTCTCTCGGCGATCGTTATGCTCGCTCTGAAGATTGTCTAATGGATGAAAATGTCAGGTTGTTTCGTAATTGTGAATTTTGATTTGCGAAAGTGGATAGTAAATTGTAAGTTTGTCATGGAAATAATTTAATTCGTTTACTTTTTGGTTCTTCTGTTAAATTATAGGTAATATACACGGTTATTTTGCAGCGTGTTGAATAAAAAAAATAAAAAAAAATTTGTTCTTGGCTTCTTTGTAATGTTAAATTTAAAATAAAATTAATAAATAATTTGAATTGTATTTTATAGTCGTCATCGTTGTGTAGCTATCCTTCTCGTGTAAACCAATAATGTGAAAAACTTAATTTGATAAAGAAAGAACAGGTTGAACAGCGATAAAGGCACTCCCAGAAACGCTATGGACAACTGTTATCGACAACAGGTTTTATATGTTAATTAAAGCCGCTCACTTTGTAAATCGGCGAATTTAAAATAATGAACGCGCAAGTTCTTCCTTGAACGCTCACCTCGATGGTGGCAACAGGAAGACTGTTTCTCAGAAATGAAATCACCGTAACTGCAAATTGCAGCCTGAAACAGATTTCAATGCCGTCGATTAAATCTCAGAGAAGAGCATTAACGGTGAAGCGAGCAGTTGTTCGTATTCGATAAGATCGATCTTTGAGCCGGAGGTGCAAAATGGTCGTGAACGAGTGGCAAAGGAGGAAACGATCATCGTCGAATATGTATAAATTTTTTCAGCAGCTCCGAGTTTTATCGTCGTATAGATAGCGCTTAAAATCTTTCCATGGAAGCGTTGGATGCAGCTACGGGTGCTCGATGTATCGAAACGCTTTGCTCGAGCTGCTCTCAACATTTCACAGCAAGCTAACCGTGTTATCGACATTAAAACAGGTTTAAAAATGTAAAACATTTAAATAAAAGCACCACGGAACGAATTCCTTCGGTCTTCGATTTTTTCTTTTAAATCTTTCATAAATTGTTTAAAACGACACTCGTGTATAAAAAGAAAATAAATTGTTACGATCATTGACTTAAAAAAAAATACACACATTTTTATACACTTAGATCATTTCAAAGAGTACGATTTTAAATTTACTTTTGATCAATTTTTTTTCTTTTATATTTTTTATTCGAGGGACACTTTAAGAACAATTCGACTTGCTTCCACTGCTGTTCGTTTCTTTATCGGTTTAAATGACCACGCTCTCGCGGAGCTTCTCGAGTATCGAAGGGCCACGTGCATATTCTCCTTTCATTGATTTCTTTCTCCCTTTTTCTTCAATCTGAAGACAGTTTATGGCTCAGATACAGACGGAACGACAGCAGCAGCAGCAGCAGCACGGACTCAAAGATGAGTCTTTTCATTTGTACTACTTAACGTCTCGCGACGGGAAATACGGCGGTGTTAATGCTGGCCGAATGTAATCAAAAGACGTCGGATACTTCTTGGAATTAACAAGTGCGAAAAGCAAATGCGGATTTATTGCGGTTCCACCGTTATACCGTTAAAACCTTGGAGAATTTACGCCCGCCATGGATTGAAGACGATTTTTAAATCCTCCACCGCCATTCGCAATGAATCCCCAATTCCTTCTTTACAATCAGATGTTCTCTTTTTTTATTTATTTTTCTTCGCAGCGTTACACGCAGGTTGAAAGGCTTAAAATAACTTGGTAGTTTTACAATATGCGTTCCACGTGAATAATTAGTTTTTTGAGTCGATTACGATGATGGCCGTGATCCAGACACTTCATTACTGGTTGGTAATTCATGAAAAGCGTGAAACTTGTTTTTACACGGCGAATAGAAGCGCGTTCCGAAGTTAATTTCGAACGATGATAGAGGCAATATCAAACGCTAGTCACAATGCACGTTATCTACATGTGTCATCTCGACTTCTCGCGCATCCCGCATTTATATGCGCATCATTAGGCCCTAGTCCTCATGCCACTTGTGGCGTTCGCCGTTCCCACACCGCGTTTCCGCTTCCGGCCAACACGTGCATTCAACCGATCGACCGTCACCGTTTGAACTGTTCGAACATTTGTCGCGACACCTGTACATCTAATGTTCGAGTGGATCGGGATATTGAAATGAGGATTACCTTGTCTGGTCTCATCTTTGTGCGCGTGGTAAAGGTTAATTAATATTGTAAATTTTATGCGAATTAATTGGCGAAAATAGATCGTAAAGAAGCGAAACCTTTGTGCTTTGGACTTTCTTTGAAATTCTTGGAAGCAATAAATAATAATAGTAGAATGTAAACATTTTTATTAAGTTTGGGATTTTAAATTCTAGCTACTTTAATTTCTAAGCCTAGATTCAGCATTCTCTAATTCTAAAAATTAAAGAACCTAAGACAAGCTCCAACTAATAAGCTTCAACGATACACGAATACCAAAATTTCATTAAATCGCAAAAGGAAAAAGTGAAGATAAATCTACCCGATGTATCTGTCTGACAAACGATGATCCATTGAAATCCCAGCAAGAACGATCTTGAAAAGAACAACGAAGCTACTTCTTTCATACGACGATGTCCACGGAACATCGCTAACGAAGGAAAATTTCTACAATCCACGACGGGGGGACTGCCGTGGTCTCTTTCATGCTACAACGTCGACCGAAGCAGTCCCCCGGGAGGATAGATGAGTAATGATCTGCCAGCGATACAAATCGTTGCGATTCACCTGCAGCCGATCGGCGATTCGGTTCTGGGTCCAATTAAAAGAACACAGCTACGGGTCAGCGGGTGACGTCCAATGGCTCCCCATGGGAGTTAGACCGCGCGCATATTCCACGGCATACGGATCGATACGATACGATTTTCGATCCGGTATTATTAGTCACGGTGCCCCTTGAGAGTAAAAAGGAAATGAATGAAAAAAAAAAACAAAAATGTGGAATCGATCGAATCTGTTCGTGGCTGGCATAATTACCGCGTACATCGTGGCGCACGACGTAATTAGCGATAAACGTCCGTTCAAGTGGCAGAGATGGTTAATTTGTACCGGTCTCCTTTAAAGCACCTCGCTCGATCGTCGCGATACATATATTCTTTTTATCTCGTTCGTTCTTTCCTGCTACGGGAACAGAAAATTACGGAGCGAACGCTCGTCGCCTAGGTTAATTGAGACGTTAATTAGAGACGTCGTCGAAGATACGGTTTTTCAGAGCGACAGCGTAATCGAATGGTGGTAACGTTATCGCCGAGATTGAGTGACGGTGTTGAGGCATGCAATGGCTGGCCGTTGGTAAGAAGCTGAATTGAAAAACTTTTATAACGAAGACATTAAACGTGTAATATAAAAGAAAACTTCCCTAGCTTCGGTAACAAGTACATTTCGATCATACTTTTTACACTGCCAAAAACACATTACCAACCTCGGAAACTAGTTCCCCGAACAGAATCACAAACCTCAACAATTCCCAACAATAATCAAATAACTTTACCCATCCCTGCACATTTATCATCCCACCAAATCCCATTTCCCGGACCACCCCCGTTAACCCCTGCACCTACAGCTTCCATCTTCCACTGCACCAGTTTCACGTTTCCCCGTTCCCTGTCGGACAAACGCAGCCGTGCCAACGTCGGCCAATTAGTTCGGCCCACGAGGCTGCCACTGTGTCAAAGTCAGCGGTACCAAAAAGCCACGAAACGGAACGGAAGGGGACAGAAAAACGTAGGCGCTCGAAAGCGGCGGTGAAACCACGCGTATACGTGACCGTACAGCAGAGGCCGAGTGGGAGATTTACAGGCTAACGGCTCGTCGCCGGGCCCACGTCCAATTTCCGTGGATATCCACGAAAAACAAACCCCTTTTTCGTCGTCGTGGTCACCGGAGAGAACCCTCGGCTCCGGTTTCCTGCGGCGTGGCCCGGGGCGTAGGCGTTCGTAATAACTCCTCGCGTGGAAGTTAGGCGAGGCACGAGCGAATCGGACCGCGTTTATCGTACTCCTGGAGTGAGAGTCGACTTCGTATGGCCTTTTAACCTTATATGGCTGGTGCACCTGCCTGCAGTTCGATAGGACGTTTCCCATAACGCGTTCTTTCGTCTTTCGTTTTCCTTTTTTCTCTCTTTTATTTTTTATACACGTGTGGGTAGATATATGTAGGTACAAAACCACGTTATAAAACCATCGAAGGTGGCGACGATTTATGATCGAAGGCTCTTATGGGGGACCTGTCGTAAGTTTCGAGAGGGAAAAACAGCCTCCGATGTTTTCCGATCCGTTTGTTACCCTTTATCGTTGAAGATTTTCTTTTTCTTTATTTTTTTCGTGGATCGTTTTAGGAAGGATTTTATTGAATTATGGTAACTTTGCGAAGATTGTATCAAGCAGAGAAGTGGATATGACAAACGATATCTTAGTACCATCTATTATTCACCCTATTATACGTTACAATAAAAATATGCTACCTCATCTAACAAGATCAGTGACGTTAAAAAGAACAAAATATGTACCTCGAAATAAATACTCTCGTCTCTCACTGCCTCAATTCTCGAGTTAAACAATTCACACCGTCCAATCGAATGACCACGATCGCTTCTAATTAAATCTCAATTAAACCGATCACAAAGAGTCACGTACCACCAAAGCACAATGGAAGAAAGGAGTCTAATAACCGTTCCTGCTATCTCGAAATCTCAAAATTCTCATTAGTCAAGTCTTTCGGACAAGAAACTGTTATCGTTCCTTCTTATCTCCCTCCGTAACCATCAGAAACGAGGGGAGGGACCAAGAGGGAAGAAATAGAGAAAGAGAATTAATCGTGTTAGCGGAGTAGAAGAAAAAAAAAAAAGAAAAAAAGCAAGAAAAGAATAGAAAAAAAAAAGAAGTTGGAATTAGGTTGGGTCGCACGCAGGTGCTGGCATGGTACAGGTCACGGTCAGATTAACCCCGATCATGTTACCCTCGGCGTGGGAGTGCTGGCAGGTCCGCGTAATAATAGGATAGCTAGGAGTGTGTACGAGAGAGCATTGCTACGCAGATAGATCTCGCTTCGTTATAAACGGTTTCATCGGCCCCTTGATTTATCTCGCTGCTCCCAACTCTTTCCTCTTGGCCGTTTGTTACGCGATAGAACCGCCGAAATCTTCGGTTTTTTCTACCGGCGAGATTGTAGGTTCTATGCGTCTACCCTCGATCCCGGAAGACCCGTTGATTCGATAGAGAAACAGAAGATCGATGACATTTAGAGGGTTCAAATTTATGTGGCAAGCTTCTATCTACTGATTACGGTGTTGGAAAAAGGAAACTTGGTGAAAACCGTGGAAAAATTTTATGATCGAGGATCGTTACAGCTCGATCTTAACTGCTGTATAACGGAGCTTGCTCGATAGAATGGTAGTCGGCAATCTTGAATCAAAGTTAGTGCCGAGTTTGAAGGAGTAATCTTTATTTTCCGCGATAACCAAGAGATTTTGGTTATCGCAAAATTCCACATCTTGATCGAGAAACTTTTGATTTAAACAAGTTTGGAACGAGTTGTTTCCCGCTGTTTCTTGAACTCTGACTGTGGCACAAAAACTTGATTTATCAAGTTAGATCGATCCACCAGTTACTTCTGAAGGAACTTCATTCTCGTATTCATCTTCGCAAGCTTCGTTAACTCGACAAACCTTCGTATACGGTTCAGTGAAAAATATCACAATCCTCAAAATTAGTCACAAGTGTACCAATAACCCTATTTTTTCCCATCCACTAGTTTCTAATCTAACCCACCGAAGTTCGATCTGTATCAACCATTGTCGCAAAGACATAATTCGCATCCTCGTCGGAGCAGACGATAATAAAACTATGGCTGACTATCGTGCGAGCACCAGGAGCCGATCCTTCGTATCCTTTGCACGACGTCCCGCGGATTATGCCAGTAAATCGAGGCGACCAGCGGAGTAGAATCCACGAAGGACAAGGTGTATCCTTGCGAGGGGAACACGTCGTAGCCCGTGGCTTAATTAAATTCGAGGCGTGGCGGGGGCTAAGGGTGGAGGGCTGAGACGTGGACGATAATGAATCGAAACGCAGCGTGGCCAGCGCCGATATCACAAAGGGAGGATTGTCGAGGACACGGCCGTTAGAATAAGACTGAATTAATTGGGACACCGCAGGGGCCGGCCTGTTCGATTTATTTATTATGAACTAGGACAGAGACGCCGCCGAACCCGCCGGCTTCTTCAGATTAATTTCATTTTATTCGAAAGCAAGGCCGTACACCGACCGGTCCACCGAAAGAGAAGTCCTGTGCTCGTTCGGTTGCTCGTGTACGTTTGATGTTGTTCTACCTCGTTCCTCTTCTTGTTCGCCAGCCCTCGCGAACTCCCTTGCCGCCCCTCTGGGATCTCTTTCTGTGAGAACGAAACAGGACGAGGTATCCGTGAGACCGGTGGACACGGATGAGGTCTTTATTCGACGCACGACTGCTCGGATGTACTCGTTTCGCGCTGCTAAGAGAGAAGAGCTTCTGCGATTGTTCGAGGCATATTTGCGGGATGGTTGAGATTTATTTTAATTCAGTTTCGGTTGATCAGCGTGGTGTTAACGATGAGGAGACAATAAATTGTATCAAATTTGTTAAATTGGGATCGAAGTTACCGGAATGGCAACGGATGATAGTTACGTATGATAATCGTGTTGACAAAATGGCACTATCTACAATTGCTTTAGTTAAACATCGAAAAATGGAAATTAATCTTTTATAGAGATTTAAAAAGATTCAATTTTACTTGAACAGTTTGAAACGGATGCACAAAGCTGAGATGCACGTAGTTCTTTTCAACTTCGAAAAATCGAAGCGTCGCGTAGCTAGGGAATATATCACGTTGCGTTTCTTGTTGCCTGGCCAAGAGAAAAATATTCCAGCCGCGACCCACGCACAATGCGTAGAGAAATCTCCGCGTGGCGCGAGGAACAAGAAGAAAGGGAAGTCTTCGAAATAAATCACAGATCTAGGCAACAGGTGTACGTATTGCCTCACGATTCAGGTTCTTGCACCGCGAGACTTGGCGGGAGTTCCATCTGAACCCATCCACGTATCGCGCAGTATACTTTTCCTGAATCACCAAATATGCCCGACGGTGCACGAAGAAAAATATGTACACGAGGCGACATCGATTTCTGTCCGAAGCCGTGGGATTGAATCGCAAGGATTTTCTTCGTCGTCATAAAAATCGTAGACTCAATTCACTATATTTATTGTTAAATCAATTCAATTGGTTTAATGGAATTGGAGAAAAACATTAAATTTTTTTAGCAAACATAAAAAACAATCGTACTATGATGTTAGAAAAAAAAAAAAAAAATTACGTATCTATACCGCATGATTTCGTGGAATATTATAAAGCTTAAAATTATTTTTTTTTAAATATACATTATGCAAAGGTTAGTCTGTAAATCTAAAAATCGTACGTTCCGCTTTAATTCCCTCTGACTCTCGTTACGCATCTCAATTTTCTTTCTTCGTTAATATAATTAAACTTTCTAAATTAAATCGTTGGAAATCTTCGATTTCAGATTGACGTGCCTGATTATATCTTCAATTTTAAGACCGATTAAAAATATTACCAATAAATATAAATTTCCTGAAGCATTATACACAGCAGTCGCGACAGTAATGTTTCTTCTTTTGCTGAAGCACGAAACGCGCAGCGTAATATATACTTGCAGAAGAAAATAATTCAATTTCAGTTCCCCGGATTTCATGGTTCCCCCCGGGAGCAGGTACACGAAGAGAAACGAAAACGGATAATATACGTTACGCGGATGGTCCTCAATATTGCTTCTCTTCAATTCGATACGATCGGAAACGTACGGCTGTTCCTGGCGATGATATAATGGTGACACGTAATGACAAACGACATCCTTGCTGGTCCATAGAACTCGAATATTACTCGTCGTGTCGTTTGCATTTTTTTGAGAACAAGCGAAAAAAATCCATTTAAAATACAAGTCGCCGTACAATCTATCATGGTTTTATCAATTTTATTCCGCTTCACAACATATATTTTTCATTCCGAATGGATATTCCATGGAATGTTTTAGGTATAAATCATAAAATACGTATGGAAGTACGGTTGACAAAAATACGGAGATAAATATTCGATAAACGGGCGTAAATATTGATATCTGTTAAACATGCCGATGCGAAATACGCATAATCAAAGTCGCGCCTATGAAACGGCATAAATTAACCAGGTATTCAACTGACAATAATGCGAAGCAATACGGCTAGTCACTGTTGCAAAGCTCGAGTTTATGAATCGTAACGTGCTTATAGCTTTCTATATTCTTTGTAAGCAGTTCTGATACGCTTATGCGATAAAAGTTTGCCGAGAAAGAAGAATGGACAATGAGCTTAAAGCTTGGACAAAGGCTATTTTTCCGTCACACGATTTAAATACTTATTGCTACTGCTCTGTAATGCTTCATGAATTTTTTCAAAGCTGAACGTATACTGGTAAAAGGGAAAAGTTAACATTTTTCCACAATTAATTCCGACCAAAAGGAAAGGGACTTTTCATATTATCGAACTTTAGAAAAATAAAGAATTCTATTAAAAACAAACGCAACAACTTTCAGCAATTACAGATACACCTTCCAATTTCTTCCTTCGTATTCAAATAACAAATCCTAACCATCCTAATTCCATCTATCACTGTTATTTCGAAACATCCATAAAATACTTTAAACCATGCACACGACACGTACAGACTCGTCCACAAAAAATGACCATAGTACGATTAAACGCTTCATTGCAAGCGATTCACCATTGCAACACAGGGATGCACAAGAACTATTCAACTCCTGTATCTCTTTCGAGCTACGAAGCAACCGTGGCTCGGTTTCATAACGAGAGGACTCGAGCGGGAGCAGATAATCAGCTTAAAACTCGAGCAAAATTCATGCGAAGGCGAAACGGTTCGTTCAATCTGGGGATCCGATCGGCGCGTATCCGTTCGAACCCGCGGCCGCGGCGGCGTTCGTGTGCTCTTAATCGACCGTAAATAATTGCATTTATCACACCTATCATTGCGCCTCCGTCGAGCAGGCCAGCCCTTCTCGAAAAGCCTGCTTTCACTGCCGACGAAAATTGGCACGTTGCCAATCTCGGCTATCGATCCGCGTGTGCGGACTTCGAACTTTGATTTATCGCGTTTGCATCACGCTTTCCGGACGTTCCTGCTCGCCTCCACCTGCTTTAACGCGGGCACGTAACGATCCAGGTATCGTACAGCGAGCGATAATTATGGTGATCGAAGGAAATGAGAGCAGTGTGTGATCACGTCGCGAGGATTGCGAGGAGGAAACGCGAGAGTGACGTTGATCGCGCTTTAACGGGCATTATATAATGGATATAGATTCGAGGGCGATTATCGATGCAGAAAAAAGTATTTACATATATGGAAATATATGTAGAATATAATTAGGTGAAAATTTGAAATGATTCGCTCCGCTGTTTGGAAAATTAATAATTAATTATAATTAATGCTGTAACGGTGGTATTTAAATGGCACGAATATGAGAGTATAGTCAGGAAGGATTCGCATAAATCGCTGTTAAAAATACAGTGGATAAGATTAAATGGGACAATCAAATGTCTGGCAACTTAGGATTCTTATTGAATGTTTATAAAGCATCGATTACCTATCTGAATTGAGTAAGCGATAACCTAAACGTTTCACAAATGTTATTAATATATATAGTATCGTACAATAAATTCGACGAGTTTCGATGACTCTTACTTTAATCAAGAACCGCCTCGTATAAAGATCTCACAAGTAGAAAAAGATATCATTACACAGACGCTTGCACAGGAATCGAATAAAACGAACAACCCTTCGTTCGAAGAAACAAACAAAATCGTAAAAGTACACGTCACATTCCCTTATCATTAAACATTCAACGCACCCAGGGATCCCACCAGTGCCCAGCGATGCCTAAAAAAACTCACCCCAGGACCGCTTCGACGATCCTCGCCAAAAAGACCGCGCGGACATGGACGTTCGTCGTAAATCACGATGGCGGAGGCACGCGGCGATATTTCTAATGCCACGACAAATCGGCAACACGCAACGGCCATGATTATTTCGTGGCGGAGAAGCGTGCAGAAGGGAAGCCTCTATATTTTGACGGGGCCGACGAGTTTTTGAGGTGTCCGTGAGCGCGTGTAGCGTCGACACGCACACGCTCTGTGTCGTGCACCGTAGGCAGCGGCGCCGTCTCGTCGTAAACAACGTGAAAAGGGAAGAGCCAAGTAGAAATAAGAGCCCGATTCGGTCGTGGCTCCGTGATTGTCCCGCGGGACGCATAAAGTATAAACCACCCACGACATAAAGCCGAAAGAGTTATTGTAGAGCGTCACCTCCGCACCTGGATACCTCCTGCGTGTTGAGGAGCACCGGCCACGACCCGTGAATTTGCCAGGATCTCTTTCTTCCTTCTCTTTAATCTTATACCGTTCCTTTTCCTTTCGTTCTTCCGAGTTTTGCATACTTACTTATTGTTAGTTTCCTACGCAGCTGCTGCCTTCCTCTCGCGTCCTTGCGTTACGCTTCGTCGTCGTTGAACTCCTATCTTGATAGATTTATCGCGGAGATTGTACTTAGGTGTCTTCTGTTTCGTGATACGCGGGGAGATCTATTAGTCGTTTTAATAAGAGGTTTGTTCGTAGGCAAAACAGTGAAGGGGTGAGAGTACGGAAAATGGTTTCATCCATGAACGCGTGTCTTAATATCTATACCGTGCCGATCATTAAATTGTCTAGTTTTCTATTAAACATTGAAAATTATTAATACGATAATACGATGATTGATACAAAATAAAACGATGGATGAACGTGAAATTTAAATTTCTGAGCACACGCGAAGACAAATCTTTTAAACGACATCGTTAATGAAACTTTTAAACATAACAGGGTTAAAGTCATCCCCCATCAAATCAATTTTCTTTTCATTTTCCACCAATTTATTTCGCTTTCTTTTTCCAACCATCTCTCCCGGTATCCTCCCTCCATCATCCTTCCATCTACCTCTTTCCGATCCAGCACCAGTGTTCCCCGGTACGCGTCCTTTTTGTTCCTTCCAGGCCGCTCTCGGCCACCACCCGTAGATTATGGGAAACACCATGGCCCGGACGTTTATGGCCGTGGAACTCGCGATGCACGAGGCACTCAATCGCGGATTTGATACAACTTAATCGTGGCCCGTTGAACACCCTCGCATTCCTCGATGGAGAGGCTCGTTCGCCGACGTATCATAAACACAATCGTCGTCCTTTCTGCGTGGAATTTCGCGAAGACACGGGGCCAATACCAGCCTCTCGCCTCCGCCATCCTCCTCCTCAACCTCTTTCGTCCCATTCGGTTCGACTCGTGAGCATCGGTGCACGTGGCCGCAATTCGCATAAAGATCGAGTGCAATCACGCGCTCGAGGATTATTGCCGGTGCTCTTCAGGTGAGAGGCGTTCTCAGGCCGACTGATGACGGGGAACACGAAATGCGCCGCTTTTATACGATATTATGGAAACGATGGGATGTTAAGCGGTGAATTATTGTTGCCACACGGAAATGTGTCAATTAACCGTGATCCACTGTTTCCTCGGCTTGTTGAAATTGTTTTTTTTTTCATAGGTTATATAGGATTTGTAAATGTAAAAAATCGTTAGGTTGTCACGACTCGTTCTGCATTTTAACGAGTTCAAGCGTTATATCATCGACGATCAAATTGCATTTTTTCCCACCTCTGTTTCTCTCGTTTCCCTCGGTTCCTTCCGTCGCAATCTCGAAACCTTTCTTCCTCTCTTTCCGTTTTCCATCGTCTTCTTCGTTCGAGGATCTCGACGAAAGATAACCCTTATAAACTGGAGCATTAGTAAGGCGCGGAGCAGCTCCGTGAGAGAGTATCTCTGGATCTACACGCCGCGAGAGGGGCGCAAAGGCGTACCACAATGAGGTCCGGTATATAAAGCATATCTGCATCGTCGGCATCCTCTTCGTGGCCTCTCGCCACGAAGCAGGGACCACCGCAATGTTATATCGCTCTGCCATGTAGATGAGAGCAGCGCCGACCGCTCGAGTAACGTCCGGATATCTGTTCGCGGCCATCTTGCTCGTGCGTTCGCTGGTCTCTTACCGAAATCTATGTAATTATCAATCGGCCGACCGTTCATGGAAACCAGCCCAGCGCTTCTTTCGTAGATTTGTGTCGGAATTAATGTACGGCGCATTTAAAACAAGATACCTGACTTTGGAAATGAATTCGACCCAATTTAATCGAGAATCTGCAAGTATGAACTTTAACGAGAAAGATTTTTGATCTCGTGTATCTTGAGGAGGGACCATGGAGAAGCGAATTGTTTTGATGATGCTGTTATTTTATGAGATCTTAGATTTGGAATAGCGCATAAAGTGTATCAGTTAATGGCCAGTGTTACTTTTATTGCCGCGATAAAATATCTAATAAGGATACTCCGATAAGGAACTTTATTTCCAGAGTATGGTAGTTGAAATTTTAAAGATTATCAAGATTTGTTTAAAGGTGATAGCGTATCTCACTACGGCAATTATTGAAGCTAATAAGAAAAGAAATCCAATCGTGTATATTGACTTCAGGTTTTATTGTTCAACGCTGCATCTAGACTGTGCACTAAAAATGGCTCAATCTTATTTTTTTAATAAAGAAGCAACGTCCGAAGCTTGGAAAATTAAAACATAATTTATGTTCAAGTAGAAGATCATAATATAGAACTGATAATAAATGATTAAAGATCTACGAAGATTAACAAACATTTCTACAAAGCGAGACAGCTAGTAAATAGCGACAAAGTAAAAAGAACTCGAATCGTTGGGACAAAAAATAGAGAAACGGAAGAGTCGTGAGAGTGGCGGGCGTGCTCTTAGAAATTTCATGATATTTGTTTTGCGGTCACGGCTCCGTAGCTTCGGAGTGGATAGCGCAGGAAGCTGGTTCGCGTACGTCAGCTTGGAAAAAAGTGTTTCGAGGGAAGACGCGATCTTATGGGAAACTCCGTGGGACGCAAGGTCGTTGATTCTTTTGCCAGTGAATTCCAACGAGCCAGCCCAGACGAGTTAATTCTTCTTGTCAGGATTCAGCCTGATGTGAGAAATCGTGATTCGAAATTATGGCCAGAAATTTGACCTGTTCCTCGAGAATATAACTGTGAATAAACTCAATGCGTGGTAATATTTTTGTGAAATATATTTTCATTTTTTATGGTATATCCTTTTTCAAGCGTATCCTACACTTGGAAATTTTTCACATAAAGTGCCCCCCTCTTTCAATTTCGTGCCGTGAATAATTTTCTTCTTCGAATAAAATTCTGTTCCACCCAAAAAACCACGAGAGTAACCACCGAAACACCCACAACTGATAAAATACGCAACTCACGACGTACACAAGGCGCCATAACGCTTCACGCAAAAACCCAGCGTATTCAATCATCGGTGTAGGATCATGACGCGGCGCACGTTTCACCGACGCGTCGGTCCTCGCTGAAATTAAGGTTAAAGCATGGCCCGTGGCTCATCAATAAAAGTTAATGCAAAATTTCACGTGGGAAATAATAACTCGGTCGTTAGTAGACTTGCGAAATTAATAACCTGCGAGGTGAACGTGTACGAGGGTGGAGAACAGAAAGCCCGGTGAAAGTTGGCGCTGTGTCTGGTGCCAACATTATCTCTCTTTCTTGGGGTCACGGTGCTCTCGAGGTGGCTTGTTTCGAGAACCTCTTTTTCGTGGTTCTGGTGATAATTCAGCGGCTCGTCGAGCCGCGAGAGAACCGGCACCGAGCAACGTGCAATTTCAATTTGCCGAACGAACAAATTAGTCGCGAAACGCGCCTCGTTACCGGCGTGGCCACGTGGAAACGCCGAATTACTTCTGGCGTCGTTTTTGGCTCGCCTCCAATCACCGGCAACGTTCGAGCAATTTTACATCCCGTTGACCGCTTCAACTTTTATCCACTGCCAGAGTGGACTCGTTTAAATCGATTTTCCGCGCACTTCCGAGGCATGCTCGCAAACCAACTTGGGAAATTTATTGCCATTGCGGCTGGCGAATCGTGTAATTGTCTTCTCTCCGGTGGAGTAGAGTTATAGAGTTGGTTAATTATCGAGAAGTTTGTTCTTGTTGGCAGTGATCGATATATTTTTCAAAGTTTCGCAGCGTGATTTGGAAAAAGGGTTGAATAATTTGGGGATCTACTTCAGGGTATTAAATCGAGAAAAAGGGATTAGTTCTGAAAAAGGTGTAAGCTATGTACTGTTTAATTAATTTAGGTTAACCAGCTACGATACTAATTTTTTAAACGAAGGTAGCATTTTTATCTCAGCGTACCACTTTTGAGTGAAATTTGCATATCAACGAAAGCGAGCAGAAATTCTAATAGAACGTAGTATTTAATTCTAACCAAAACTTGAAACTATCTTTAAAAAGAAATACTCTAAACTTATCGCGCGATAAAAGGTAGCGAAAAAAAGGAAGGTGACCAAAAATAACGAGAATTGCTTGTTCCACGGCAAATCCCGTAATCTCCGAGCAAGAAACAGGAGATAGAACGTTTATTTCCTAATTTAACCCACGTTTCCAACCACAAGCCTAACAGGAAAAATTCAACCAGAGGAGACATTAGCCGCGCAATCTCGTCCACCGATCCATTCCAGAGTCCCTGTGGTTCATTTATTTCCAAAACGAAGGTCGGATCGCGGATTTCGTGGCCTCATAAAGACGAGAAGAAGATCCCCTCGTTCGGTAGTGGCTACACGACGGTCACGAGTCGACTGTGCAACCGGTGCCCTTTTAATTACACCTCGGCCTAATTTATTGCGAAATCCGCACCGGTGGCAATGCGATCAGATAAAACCCACGGCCATAAACCACGGCGTCATATAAAACTCCTTTTATTCCTAACCGGCTAAGGATCGAGCTCTCGACTCGTTCCCTCTCCTATCTTCTCTCTCTTTCTCGTTCACCATCTCTCCTTTCTCTTCGTCACGTCCTTTCCCATACGCGGATATAGAGGAACGTTCACCGTCTTCCTTTTTTCCACCGTCTTTGCCCCTCTCTCTTCGTCGTTTATCTTGCCTTTCTGTTCCTTTTCTTCCTTCCTTCCTTTCTTTCTTCCCCTTCTTCTTCGTCCGCTTCTTCGTCTTCTTCTTCTTCTACTTCTTCTTCTACAAAGTCCCCCTTTTCTCGATCGCTCTCTCGGCCTCGTGGCATACCACCAGACCTTCTTTCTCTCTCCTCGAGACGTGCGTCCTGCCTGCGGCCGCCCACGCGCCGACCCGACGCCCTCCCATACCATCTTACGTGCTTCTCCCACTGCCACCACCATAGCCTCTTCCCGACGCATGGGAGACTTACGTGCACGTATACGCTCTTCCTCAGGTATATTCAGGTTCTTGCCTCGCTGGTGGTGATAGTCCACGACACTCCATCTACTCTTTTTTTCTTTTTCTTTCTCCTTTTTTCTCCTTTTTTTTCTTTTTTCTTCTCTTTTCTTCTTTTCTCTTCTTTTCTCTTCTTTTTTCTCCTTTTTTCTCTTTCTTCGAGGGTGGAAGCATCCTCCTGCCTGTTGGGAAAATATTGGTCGACGGATCGATCCTTTTTTTTTCTACGGTCCGACGCTGATCCGTTTTGTTTGCTCCTTTAACGAATTGCTTCCACCGACGACTGTTTGGTTGTCTATGAAACTGGTTCTTGGGAGTTCTGTGGCTTGACAAATTTCGAAGCGGTTTTAAGGTGCTTCGGATGGTCAGGTTTTTGGCTATCGATAGTTTAAAAATTTTTTAGAGTTTCATTCTTAAGTGACCGTGTGATCAATTGAATCTAGATTAAATAATAGATTTACATAGGACCAAATCAATTTTTCTAGTCGCTTCGAATGGATAGAAACTTGTCGGGTGACACAAGGTTGGAATATCATTTAGAACACGTGCCACGTTTGTATTTAAGTCACATTGATATGTTAATAACTTCGATATCCAATCTACAATATTCGAAGAAAACAGCTGCCACAACTACTTACACGAAACACTACGAGCAAAAAATAACGAGTAACATTTAATGCAGCAATTTCACCGCTTCAATTAGCTTCTTTGGTTTACGAGAATCTTAATGCCATTGGAAATTTCTTTGAACAGCGAGATGACAGCACAGGCACTACCACCTACTGGTTAATCTCAATTGATTCCTCACGAATTGTATTAATTTCACATTTTTGCGAATTAATGCAAAATGTTCGAGCAGCTGTTCCAATGGTCCAAGTACCCACGCTTCTATCGGTCGAATTTATGTAATTGGACAGCTGCTTGAACTTCAATTAAACGATCCCGATTAAATTAATTCAGGTAATTAACAAACTCTAATAGGCCTGGAACTAAGAATATAACAAACCCGGTCTATAACGCGTGCCAGCGCTGGAGTTAATTAAACTGGGATGTACTCGTAAACTCGAACTAATTCACCGTAATGAAATTACAAAAGCTTGATATTTTTATTGTTACTGCGATTCAACGTGTGCATCTGTTGCAATTTTGCAATCACAATTTCCTGANACAGCGAGATGACAGCACAGGCACTACCACCTACTGGTTAATCTCAATTGATTCCTCACGAATTGTATTAATTTCACATTTTTGCGAATTAATGCAAAATGTTCGAGCAGCTGTTCCAATGGTCCAAGTACCCACGCTTCTATCGGTCGAATTTATGTAATTGGACAGCTGCTTGAACTTCAATTAAACGATCCCGATTAAATTAATTCAGGTAATTAACAAACTCTAATAGGCCTGGAACTAAGAATATAACAAACCCGGTCTATAACGCGTGCCAGCGCTGGAGTTAATTAAACTGGGATGTACTCGTAAACTCGAACTAATTCACCGTAATGAAATTACAAAAGCTTGATATTTTTATTGTTACTGCGATTCAACGTGTGCATCTGTTGCAACTTTGCAATTACAATTTCCTGATTCACCGAAACCTACCCTTCCAACCCTTATAAAAAGAAAAAAAAAAAAGAAAAACAAAGAAACTACAAGAACCAAAACTGATCTGACTAAAATCGATTCATCTTTATCAATTTTGAATTCCGTGTGTAAAGAAGCTTCTATTCGAACAACCCAAGTCGCTCGATAAACCTAAAAAATGAAGACACCCCTAAAGAAGGATCAAAAACCATTCCCACCACGATCCAACAATTCCACCGTCCTCTACCTCAACCGTAACCAAAGCAAACCTTTCACCCACGCCGCGAAACCGTCGAATTTTTCTAAAACCGACCGGTCGGTGGTCGGCTAAACGCGAAACGCCAGATTAGCCTGAAGCTCTTTCTCGTGTTCAAGGACCAGGTCCGCGCGTCGGTCCGCTTTGATTCGTCTCGTTTTTTTCTCCCTTCTCCCTCTTTCATTCGGCTGGTATCTTTAAGAGACGCCGAAGAGCTTAATCGTGTCGAGGATCATGCGGGTAACGCTTTTAAATATGGCGGTCCCGGGCAAAGGAACATCGACCAAGGATTGACCAGGTGGCCAGGTGGGAGGACTTGATTGGACCAGTAAGCGTGCTCGTATTAATAATTCAGGTTCCACCATAGGCAGCTCGCCGTTCTATGAGCTTTAGTACTCGCTTTCGCACGCGTGTTTTGATTTACAAGTGCGGTTATCGGGTAGGCGGCAGATGTACTTTTAGGAGAATCATTTACCTCCACCTCGTTCTCCTTTTCTTCTCTTCTTTTCTCTCTGATTTCTTTTTATACGTAACCGTCCTACTCTTTCTTACCGTCGTCCTCCCTTTCGGCCGGTCGTAATACTCGTACATCCCGTATTTTAAGGAAGCTTCGTTAGGCCATCCACCGTTTATGGAGATCCTAATGATTCGAAAGTCGTTCGTCCGGAGACGAACGGCTTAAATTTAAATCCACCGACTATACGAGCATGGCCAGGGAGAGCTGGTAGGGACCGTCCATGGCCGGTTCGACCTCGTGATTCCCGTTCCTCGCGTACGTGTTCGAAAAAAAATTCGTCTTTCTTGTCTATGCGTTTTTTCTTTCATCAAAGATATTTTAATTTCTACAATCGATTGAAGTAGTATTACAGTAGGAAAATAAGTGGAAGAATTGTATTACTTCATTGTGAATTGAAATTTTATGAGATTACTATTAAGTGTTTCAATATGAAGGAAAGGCGAGTTTTAAAATAATCCTCTTGAAGTTATACATTAATAACGAATACAAAGAATTTTCTTTCTTCTTAACGCTTTTCATTCCGTTCTTATCTTTGTTGAAAATAATAATGTTCCCGTTGAAACAAGGTATTCTATGAGTCTTAAACGATTCGTGGAACAATTAAAAATTACCGAATACAATTAAACGGTCGTACAATGATAACAAAGTATTCAGGATTGAATGCGATACATTTACAGCCAGAAAGATAATCACCGTGATTGCTTCGCCGTTCCGAATCTCCCTGAAAAAATTCTTCATCAAGTCTGATTCATAAAACAGAATCCATGTCGGAAGCCGCTTTTGTTTCGATTTCGTGGCCGTCTGCTCTAAAACCTCCGCGAGAATAATTGATGCGGTTCAACGAAGTAGGTCGTCGCGGATCGAGCGCGCGAAACTCCGCTGCCATAGTCGCGGTACACGACAAACGAGCGATCCGTATTTGTCAGAGTAAATTAGCCGCCGATATCGAGATAAGGAGCCGAACGATCGCCATATTTGGTAATGGCGGAGACCGGAGACGATGTCTTTTAGTATTTGGCGAGATACTTAATTTACGTAAAGATATGGAGCATTTTTCTCGCAAGTATGCCATGGGAAAACTGTTTTTACGTCGTACAGAATTTTACTAAAATTTTGAAATCCAAAATAATTGGGGAATCTGCAAATACTTTTGTAACTTTGTTGATAAAAAATTTCTAAAGATTTTCTTCTTTATCACGAATTTCCTTTAATTTCTTTTTTTTTACATTCTTCATCTCTAATTCTTATCAAACAATTTTCCCTTAACAAGACAAACTACACGAAATACAAAATACAAATGGCCAACCGAGAAGCGTCTTTAAATCATTCGGTAATTAACGCCGCGAGTATTT
Source organism: Ctenoplectra terminalis (assembly GCA_019453375.1). Lineage (NCBI taxonomy): Eukaryota > Metazoa > Arthropoda > Insecta > Hymenoptera > Apidae > Ctenoplectra > Ctenoplectra terminalis. The sequence continues at coordinate 520,796 of SMSQ01025946.1, forward strand.
CATCAAGAAAGCGCAGCGGTAGTCCGGCAAGAACCAGAGGCGGCAATTAAATTCATTTGTCAATTATTTGACGAATGCTTGTCCCAGCTGTGCCTGGGCGGTCCTTCTGCTCTCCAAGCACGCCGCTTCAATTCACAATTAGCTCGCATACTTTCAGATCCGATCCCCTAATTGCCACTTCCAGAAGAACACTGCTCCCTCCCTCGTGTGTGGCCGTTCGCATAAAAAGTGTAAATATTTTATCGTACATTTATCCTGGAGCGTCGACACGCAACTGGATTCAGTGACAATGTACGCAAAAATACCGTTTTTCTTCTTTCAACAACCACTGCGGTCGTCCCTTCTCTTTTTTTTCTTCTTCTTCTTCGTACTCGCCCTGGCTACGCTCCGTACCGCCTTTTCTGCCTCATCAACGTGACGATACTTAATTAGCAGAATTTATGCCACTGCTTTTCCCTCTCTCTTCCGAAGCAAAGTGAAAGAGGCGAAAATAAGAGGCAACGGGACAAAAAGCAACGGACACACGCTGGCGATCGAGAATTAATTAACGTAACGTCACAAATCGATGGACACGGAATCGCAAGTTTACACGGATTGCAAATGAGACATACATTCGTGACTGAACGCATCAACGAAATCAAGATCGAAGCAGTCATACAAGTCACTCGAAACGAACATTTTCGTTCGTTGCGCGATAAAAATCAACTTTGTAGCGTTCGGAGAAAGGATCGATCGTGTTATCCGAAGGAAGACGTTGCTGTTTCACGATCTTATATGCTCAAGGTTCAATGGCGTTGATAGCAGCTGCACTCACGGTTCAGCACGATGCGTCAGCGGCCGTTAAACACGATTAACTGCAGCCACCAGTCGAACTTACCATGGTACCTGTCTCGCCTCGAACTAGGTCTCTTCGAGATTCATGGCGTTTCTTGTCCCAGCTGGCGGCCGCCAACGAGAACGGCTTTTATAGGGTTTTAAAACCAGCGACCAGTGAGATTCATCGGGATGAGGACGCGGCAGAATTACGATCGATGAAGGATCGATGTCTGTTGAATATTTTTTAAGAAGCTTGATCGAGCGAGCGTCGCCGATTAAAGATGCTTGCCAATTTTAGTAATTTATACGCGAAAGAATATATTCTTCGATTCGTTGAGTCTCATTCTTCAATTTAACCCTGAAACGTGTTTCTTTGGAAATGACACACTTTTCATCCCTATATCCATCAACGATGACCACTTCCACGTAGATTCTAGACCACCATATAAGATTCGCGGATCTACCGCTTTTTCAAGCTGTCCAACAGATTCCAGGCTAAGATGGTCGAGGTAACGTATGCGTGTGCATAGAGGTTCGGCTTCTTCTTCAGCTTCGTGACGCGCTATCACGTTCATCGGTCTTACAGGGGTCGTGTGCAAGTGGCCACTGCGCAACGCTGCGCATCAGTTGCAACGTGGAATGCTGTTCCAATGTTATACCGTACCACCTGGTCTTACGAACCGCCATATCGCTGGTATATACTACTACCAACGCTCTCCCATGAGCACATGGGAACGTAATAGCTCCGGGTAAAGCGATCCTGTGGAAACGAGAGTCACGCTCGCGGTTTCGACGTTATTGCTTTCTGAAGTGGCCCTCCCACCCCTTGCCGAAACGCAGCCAGCCACGAACTAATTTCTTAAAATTGCCGCGGGAACACGGTCCGTGGCAATTAATGCCCCGTAATACGCCGAATGTGGAATCCATTTCGCTCGAGGATTGCTCTTTACCCTCTGATGAAAGTATTTCGGGGCTCTTGTATTTTCGGGAAACATTCTGCGTTCGTTTCATCGGGTATTATAGAAAATTGAAGAAATTTAATATTTATTATGGTTTTTAAAATTTTTATAAGTTTGAGATATATGTGGGGTTGCAAGTTAGAAACCATCCCCTTAGAATCAAAGGAAATTAATTTTAAAAGAAGAAGGGAGGTGTGAGAATATTCTATTAATTCTATTCTTATTTTATTAATTCCATTTTCCATGCTTTGCTTCATGCATCCCATCCTTGGAGTATCTCATTCATTAAAAATGCTGGATGAACGGGACGTGCAACTCCAAATCAATGAATCCACGTTTCCACGAATCGAATCATCGTTCATCGAGTCTCAATAATTCCGAAGCTCTCGATCGTCCTCCCCGGTTCTCCAAAACACCTCAACAACCCCCAAATACCCGAAACTCCACCGCTCATCGTTCACCTCCTATCCAAACTTGCCACCTGCAATCAACGGAAACCCACTTCTTCTCAACGAACCACCTCTTACGTAACCGCGATTCCCCGGCGGCAGAAATCGTCGAAAAACATCGCACGGAGAGGTCTCGCCGAGTAAGATTGCCCGCCACGAAAACCAATAATTGCACACGAGATTGCGGTCGCGAAGTGGCGGCAACGTATACGCGACCAAGCTTTCGAGTGGAACGTCTGTTGAAAAAAGCGGCGAGAACGACGAAGCGGTGGAAGGAACCGAGAAGAGCTGTGAGAGGAGGAATGGCAGCCAGATATAAGTAGGCGGTCGAAAACATTTGCTTTCTTGCCGTGGCACGGCGAGGGGCAATTTGCGGTGCGCTGCAAATGTTTCATTACCGTGAGGCGCTCCAACCGAGCTACCGAATTTCGAATGAGCTACCGCCAGCCCCTGCGCGTCTGTCAGCCGCTGAAGACTCGTAATTGAAATCCGCTGCCTCCGGGATCCGGCTCTCTCTCCGGCCGACCGCAAATCGCGCGAGCAAACACTTTTGTCCCGGACCGCCCGCAATTTGCATCGTTACATTGTGCGTGCGTGCACGCGTAGATTGTTCAGGGGTTGCGGGAGGGAGCGAATTCGGGGTGAAGGGTTAGGTTCTATTGGGAGGCCTCGAGGGATGATGAGAGAGGGCGATGGAAGAAATTTTGGAAGAGAAGAGGCTTTGAGTGTTGAGGATTTTAAGTGGGATTGGAGACTTTTGGTTGAATATTTTATAGTGTAATCAAGTGACAAAGGATAATAGATATTTTTTTGTTTTTGTTTTATAGATCGAATTATTCGTATTTGAACAATTTTAATTGTGTCATGATGAATGAGGTTTAGCTTTTCGCCTGCTTTTTAGGAATTTGTTGAGTACGATGGCAGCGAATTGAGTTACACGCTGCGGGTATTCTTTGTTTTGTTGGCAAGTAAATTTCTTAGAGTGTTTAAGTTTGGTGTACAGAATTATGATGTCGAATAAAATTGTTCATAAAAGAAATTTCTGTCCTCATCCGATTCTCTTATCTACCGCTAAAACCGTTCTTCAGAAAGTTAATTCGTGAAATTGGCCAAGTGAAAAAGTCACGCCGATTTCTCCACGGATCGAAGCAATCTTCGTTACCGCTCAAAAAATCATTTCCATCCTCGATCAAGCACTCATTTTACGGTCGTGATAATTAATCGTCTTTCGTACGGAGAATAGGTTTCCGTACGGGCGCGTCGACGAAAGTTAACACGCGATATTGCGTTATTAATATTGGCGTGACACGTTTCTCTTCGACCCACGTCGTCGTGGCCGCGATACCAGCGGATATTAACGACGCAGGGACGCAGAAAAATTTCCCATTAAGACAGCCGTAATAAACGTCCGGTCTGTTTGGAGGAGTAATTTAACATGCTGCACGTCGAATGAGTTCCGCAGAATCACAGGACACGAGCTAACAAAATACAGGTGCCAGTGAGGAACCACCGTCAGCCGTCTGGGAATTCACTTTTGGAATATATTTTAAATTCGTTTAATCGTCTTATTTCATCCTTTATTTTTCCACAGCTTCACTTGTGTTCGGTCTAAAATTTTAATCGCATAATCCTGCTTCTGCAACAGAGGACCACCGTAAGCACGTACATTATTACTAGTATTAAATTCCCCGTCCTGTAACGCGAGACGCTATAATGCCAAAATCTCCACGAAAATCCGGCAAAGTCGCAAAAACAGTGCCGTTGAAATTATGATATATCGCGGTATTGAATATGATACATGCTTCTTCGAGCAAAAGAGGTCCAAAACACTTGAATTCTTTACCAGAAAATATTTAGTCCTCGAATACGACGATCTTCTCGCTGCTTCGAATCGTCAATAATTTTTCCTTTAAAAATGAGCGTCTACGAAACAGACAAACTTTCACGGATCAGATAGGCCGAATTTATGCCACGGGATCGCATAGAAAGGACGATTTCATCGATTCCAGTGAATTCAGTGGCTTACCGCTCGCGACTCGGGGATTAACGACGTTCCACCACCCCGGTCGTTTGCCATCTAATCTTCTTCTTGGAAAAAAATGTCCCATATTCTTGAAACGATAGACGATCCAGCGACGAAACTGCTTTAAAATTATCGACGGGATCATCCAGGATTTCGTGGCTCCGGTTTGACGCTCTTGACGATTTAATTTCGACTGGTTCGTGGAAGGATCGTTGATCCTGATAGGAGGCGGTCGTTTTCCTCGAATCGCAGTTTGTGTTATCGTTATTATTAATGAATGCAATCGACGAACAGGACGGTATTCGCATTAAGAAGAGGTTGAAAATATTCTTTTTTCTGATGATTCCTTTTTCTTCTCATTGACATATTTACTTCTGACTTATTTCAATTCTCTTGCATAGTAAATCATAGTATCTGTCGGTAAATCATAGTTTCAACCACGAAACGAATCGTTAAACTATTGTTTAAGCAATTAATACACCCACGACCCTTCATCATCGTCCAGATTCCCTATCCGGGGCAAATCGTGGCAAGGCAGTAATTCAGAATTAAGATCATTCCGGCTCGACTTTGTTGAGCAGTACGCGACGTAATCCACGCCCAGGGTCGGAGTTAATCATCGAAATTGCCGCGGTAAGAGAAAAAAAAATAGGGGGGGACCAGTTTCGTGGATCATTTTCGCCTGGACGATCTCTGTGTTCAAGGGGTTAATCCCCCGAGATATCGTCCCCGAACGTAGCGGCCTCGAGCCAGGGTACGAGAAAGAGAAAGAGATGGAATCGGAAGAATTAAAGTTGATGAAAGATCTTCCTGACGGCGATTTATCCCCGTGGGGTGATGCGATACCCCGTAGCCGACGTCCACCGCCGTGAAATATCGTGGCTTATGGGAGAGTCGAGGCTTCAGGCTGCACGCGGCAACGCTTGAATTTGTAATTCGTAAGTTATTGCGGCGTCGCGTTCTTCTAAGGGGGCCATTACTTAGTGGCATCCCGTTAAATATCGCCGCGATTACCCGACTCGTGGTGTATGAATAGAAGCGGGTTTGCTTCTATTCTTGGAATTATTACGAACGCCAAATCGTTAGTCCGACTTTCTGTACGGTTGTAATCTTCGTTTCACCTGTCTTTCCGGCAGGAAGCACTTGGTTTTCCTGTCGTTTCCTCCGAGACTGCTCTTAATCTCGTTTGTGTTTTGGGGACACCTTTTTTGTAGGGTAAATGCAAGGGTAGATTTCATTTTAAAGGCTATGTCATTCGTAGCGAAACATATTTTTCGGTGAAGTTCATTTTCTTACAGTTACTTAAATTACTTTAAGTATAAACAATTACTTCGAGCTCTAAAATCCATTAAAAGATCCACTCCTATTATCAATTGCACTTTAATCGAGGAAACAACAATCGACTGGAAACTCACGTGGCGGTTTTATTTACGCGAAAACGCCTTGCAGTTCGATGAAAAACGTCTCCTTATCGCGTCGAAGGTTTGATTGGCCACGGGTCTTCATTTGCATGCGCGGCTTTCGTTTATTGTACGAACTTACCGTGGAGCGCCATATAAGGCACGGCCGCCGGTTCGCCTTTCAGACTGTCAGAGAGAAGGCTATTGTCAACGACAGATGGACGTCCAATGGGTAACACGTGTTGCATACAACCGTGCATAAGACGTATGCCTACGTGTCTGCCGCTCCGGAAAAGAAGACTCCGCGAAGTCCCTTTTGTCTTAACGAGAGGGACCGGGGCCGACCGCATCGGCGAAGAATGCATGTGCAACATCTGCATTTCTTTTCGCTGTCGCCAAGGAAAATATACCGACGCAGGTCCGCTGGAAACGGAGAGTTACCGTGACCTCTTTGTTTCTTCCTTTCCTACGTTTCATGATTTTTTCTTTTCTACTCTTTCTTTTCGTTCAATTAAAACGAGAGCGTTTGAAGTAGATGAAAATTGTAGCAGACGATTCGTTGACGAGTGGTTGTCTCGAACGGAGAAATATCTGTGAGATCGAGAATACGAATTACGCATCGCTCGAAGAGGATTATAGGAATATATAATTCCAAAGTTCCTTTACTTTTCTTCCTCGTTAATTTCACCAGGACACGCGAGAAATTAAGAAACCTGCATCCCCAAAGTACGACCCTGACTCTGGCCAAAAATTTCGGATCAAATTGCCCGCTATCGCATCGCGTTACCAGTACCTAATTCTTGCTTAATTTTACAACATCCACGCAAACGATTCCAACCGACCCCCAAAACCCAACCACTTTCCCTCGCGCCAACCATCTCCACTATTCCAACCACGTCGATCCAATTAGAACCAAAAATCTTTCTTAATCAACAAGCCAACCGTCCGTCCACTCTCCGTTGTCTCGATCAATTTGTAAAACGCCACGCTTATTGGTGTGTTCCTCGGATCCGTGTAATCTCGTACAATTACGATATACAAGCGATACGATTATCACGAGGGGAAGCTAACGGGCATGGAACACCGATGGAATCCATTCTGAGCCGTCTTCGGGCGAAGCGATTCGGCCAGGGTCCGAGGAAGCAGATACCAGAGAACGGGGAATAAAAACGTACAGTAATCGTCGGGCACTTAGTACCATTTCGGTCGTACACGAGAATGGAGGCAGGTGGAGTCGCTTGTGGGTAAACTGCTCGGACGAAATTCGAAAGGCACGAGGCAGCCTGTTGGCGTTCCAACCGAGAAAGATACACTTTATCGCTCGTCTTCTGGGCGAGCATTTGTCCCTGAGTGCCGTTTATCTCCCGTGGTCCCTTGGTAATGCCTGCAACCTAACACTGTCCTGGACGAGACAGATAATAGGACGAGGCGTTGGCGAGGTTACCACGAAAACAGGACGATACCAGAGGGGGAGGACTCTCGAGTATCCTTTACGCCTGGAGACGAATACCGAGCTCGTTCTGGGCTCGTGTAATGGATATCAGATGATGCGGACGATTGGTGTGTGGAGGTGTGTCAGAAATGTTAGCGGGGAAAAACTGGTACCTGTAAATGGTGATCCTTGTTGCTGAGTCGCGCAGATAAACCGTGGAACGCCTGGGAGGTAAAGGATCCGCACGGATTTCCGTTTTCGTTTTAATGAGCGATCGTAAATTGGTTCGGGATCGCGAGTTACGGTGGTTCCAGGATACCATTCGATATTCGGAATTGGAGTTTAAGAATTGTTGGAATACTTCTGGTACGAGGGGTTAAAAGTTTGTTAGAAGTACGGTAAGAAGGAAAATTGGAAGTACTGAAATTGGATTATTTTGTTTCTGTATAATAAGAATCTTTTTTACGTACTTTTTTAGCAAGTGTGTAATAAGTCTAAATTTATTATCATTTTTTTTTTTTTTTTTGTTTAAAATAATTTTCAAATATCTGAAAGAAAAATGGCTTGTAAAATATTCCGTTTCGAGCTATTTCAAGAAACTATTGATTTAAGATACTGGAGGACTCTTTGAAAATGCTTGAAAAAAATCGTGCAAAACCTAAAAAAGTGTAATAAAATTACACAGTGCGGTTGGTACGATTTTCAAGAAGGATATTTATATTTTTTCCACAGGATTCCCAGGGACAGGATTGAATCCCGAGATTAAGCACGGTGTAACAGATCCGAGGATCATGGCGGAGATGAACTTATGCGACTCACGAACGCGAGACGGTCAAATTTAAATGCACCGTGGCTGGTTCTGGTATCGAGGAGACAGGTCACGTTCGCCGAGAATCCTTTTTCGAGATTTCGTTCCGTCCTGGATTTGGAACGAGCCGGGGCGATGACAGTTTGTTGTCCGAACGGCAGCAGACGAACCAGAAAATATGTAGCAACATCAATCACGGTAAAGGAAAACGACTGACGTCGCGAGGTCGCTGAAAGCGATGCGTTTTAAATGAAAATAGCGATCGACGAACAATGGACGTTTCTATTTAGTTCTGGAAATGGAAAACGAGCTGTTCAAGATACGTATCGTGGTTCTTTCAAACTCGAGCTACGTGTCGTGGATTATATTGTTCTTTTCTCTGCCTTTCTGCTTCGAACAAACATTTTTTTTTTTTTTCTAAAGCAATGAATTAAACATTGGAAGAGGACAAAAGTTGGATTTCAATGAATCATGAAACTATCTCTTCTTTTATTAATTACGAACATTCAATATCATCCATAAACGAAATCTTATTTTCTTCTTTATCCAATTTTTTACACCATAATACTAAAATTGTTCAGTACTTTTTACAAACAAACAGAGCTACACAAAAATGTACACAATAATCTATCGATAGCATCGATACACCTCTACACACCAATATTGATTATCATCACCGTCACAAAAAATAGGACACTCTTGCAAGGCATTAAAATCTCCCAACAACAACACCGAAACCTTCACGATCCTTCAAACAGATCATCCTTCCTCCTATTCGGTCAATCATCCGAGCCGTAAAACCACGCGCGAGAAACATCGAATTCACATTATTATGCTACAAGAATCAACGTTCTGATGCGCTGTCAATCGGCTCGTTTAAGCAAGCCAATTCTCCGTTGAATTTTTTCGAGTCTTTCACTCGCGGATAAAATTTCCTCTTTACCGGGGACTCATTAAAGGCCGATGCACAACAAGGAATAACGAACTCGCGACAGGTGCCTTGGCTTCGTGGTCGGCCAAATAAACTGAAACTCGAGATCCAACCCGTTGCTATCGAACGAGCAAAGAGGGAAAGAGAAGGAAGTTAATACTCGAATGACGTTGCATGAACCGCGGAATGCAGTACTCGCCTTCGTCCTAATCTCCTCTTCCAACTCGCGCATACTGGATTCCATCGAAGACACTTTACGATCGATTAAGTACCGTGGCGGTGATGGATCACGTATACGGGGACAAGGGGCGACTCGGACTTCATGATTGGAGAGTTATTTATCGTGAATTGGCTAGTCAGGTTGGTTTGTTTGAGTTTGTGTGGCGATTTTTTTTTTTTTTTTTTTTTTTTTTTTTTTTTTATTTTTTTTTTAATTTTTTTTTTTTTGTGTTGTTTTTTTTTTTTATTTTTTTTTTAATTTTTTTTTTTTTGTGTTGTTTTTTTTTTTTATTTTTTTTTTAATTTTTTTTTTTTTGTGTTGTTTTTTTTTTTTATTTTTTTTTTAATTTTTTTTTTTTTGTGTTGTTTTTTTTTTTTATTTTTTTTTTAATTTTTTTTTTTTTGTGTTGTTTTTTTTTTTTATTTTTTTTTTAATTTTTTTTTTTTTGTGTTGTTTTTTTTTTTTATTTTTTTTTTAATTTTTTTTTTTTTGTGTTGTTTTTTTTTTTTATTTTTTTTTTAATTTTTTTTTTTTTGTGTTGTTTTTTTTTTTTATTTTTTTTTTAATTTTTTTTTTTTTGTGTTGTTTTTTTTTTTTATTTTTTTTTTAATTTTTTTTTTTTTGTGTTGTTTTTTTTTTTTATTTTTTTTTTAATTTTTTTTTTTTTGTGTTTTTTTGGCGATTTTTTTTTTTTTTTTTTTTTTTTTTTTTTCATTGCAGACTTTAAACCGTCCATTGTCGATATTCAGAGAAGATTCTGTCAAACGATGTGAAATTTGCACGTTGCAATGAAGTTGCGTATGACTTGAAGATTCGTTGCGGTTGATGACTTTTAATTGAGTTGGAAGAAACTTTGATTGAGAATTTTTTTATAAACGCGTTGGTGGGTCTGATTAATCTGCAGAGACAGTGTGCATTGCATACATCACAATTTTGCTTTTCTTTCTCTTTATATTTTCTGATATTTTCTTTTTCCTTTTTTATTTCTTTCAATTCAAGTAGTACAGAAATTGTTTCGTACTGTTGCTACTCATCGAGCAATTAAATTGTAAATTCTACTTTTTCACAAAAATCTGGACTATTCCAGCAATGCGGAAAGAACTAAATTTTCCTTCGGTATCTCACAAATAAGACGATGGAATTCTTGTTTCAAGAGATACTCAACTATTCAGCACGGAACGAGGAAGAAAATTTTCAAGCTTCTATATGGGAAGAGAGGCGAGACCGCGTGGAAAGTCATTGATCGATGAAGCTCCTGATCATTTCAACTTCACGGCAATCATGTGCGCCGAGATTATGATAAAGTATTCACGAGCAGAACTACTGTTATCCCTGAGAATCGCGGCCATTTCGTTTTCCGCCGGGGCCTTATGATCTCGGCCGAAACAACCTGCCAGAGATTCCGATATCAAATAATTGATCGAGAAGCCGCGTTTAATTTATAGCCGTTCCATCGAGCCTTTTCCTCGGCTGGAAGACCGATCGCGACCGTTCGATCGCCCAACAAGCGGAAAATTTCTTTCTCCTTGCACTTATCAGATACCATGTTGCATACGTAAATTGCGTACATTACGAAACACAGAAAGATTCTTCTATAACTATGGTTTCGTTAAAAAATCCTTCCAAATGACTCTTTTTATTTTATTTTATTTTATTTTATTTATTTTTTTTTCAATTATTACACGGTAAAGAAAAGATTTGGATAAATCAAATTTTAACCAAGAAAATAAAAAAATAGCGAACCGGTCTCACGTTGAATCGTTCGTTAATTACTTGATTATTCGCTGAATATAAATTAAGCCCATTCGACGGATAAAGAGGTGCCTTGCTATTGAAACAACAATCAACCGGACCTGGTTATTTTACGACCACGAACCAGAGGAAGGGGGAACAGTTGCATCTTCCTAGTCGAAAGGGCTGCTGGACTCAATTTTATGTCGTCGTAGAAACTGGCTGTAAAATCGCTGTACAACCTATCAGCGGCGCGGCTATTGAGGTGCGGTAACAATAAAATATTGAAATGAGCTGTGCTCGATGCACTTGACACGGGTTAAACGGCTCGTATACGCGTTGAAAGAGCGAGAAGAACTTGTGCGTACAGTGATTACGAAAAATATTGTATTTGCGCTAATTTGATTTCAGTATATTGATTTCTTTTATCACACGATAATACGTTATGCGTGACAACAAAAATGAATCGCAATGGAAATAAAACGTAGAACTTGAATAAAAATGCGGGTCTGTGTCAATGGAGAAATAAAAATGCGGGTACCTGCCAATGTAGAACTTGAATAGAAATACGGGTACGTGCAAATACTTTTTGTACTCTCTGTTTGTATTCGAGCCGACGAGTCACCGATTCTATCCACGTCACCGACGAATAGGCCCTTTAGATTGTCTTTAATCGATCGTAAACTGGCTTCGAAGGAGAATTCCAACGTCGAAGTATGCAACTTCTGTCAGTTTCGGCTGTAACGCACTCGTTCATAATTAATACTTTCTCGGTTATGGTCGACGGTTTTTTCTTTCCCGGTACGAGTAATTTACTGCTGGTTATAAATCGCTCGGAGGTGATTACTTAAGTATCGAGTATTGAACGGGGTCGGTGGTAAAAATTGGTGTGAAGATTTTGATTTTCATTGCTAAAGTTAATTACACGTTGAAGAGAATAAAAATTGTATTCTTTGTTACGAGTTAATTTGAAGTAATCAAGTAATTAGTATTTCGTTGATACGAACACAATATGCATCCTGCATGTTTCCTACACGTATCCTGCATATCTTCTCCAACTTCGCGATGCAGGTATGATCCTGCATATTGTAATTCATAATTTCTTCTTCAACTGTAGGCATCTTGAGATTCTAGCATGCGATAGCATTCGTAATGCTTCAAAGAATATTGCAAGTGAGCCTTGTGATTTCAGGATAAAATTCTTGCAACACTTGAAGAAGTTCGAATCACGGATTAAATTTCATCTTTAAACTTCGTTAATTCATACCGGTTTTAATTCAACTCTGTGGACAAACGATTAAGTTACAAGATATCTGAATGACAATTAAAATCTAAAATATAACGATGAGAATTTCAACTTTACTTTTAACCACTGAAGTTAATGGCACGACGAAGACTTGGTGTATTTTTCAGTAAAATTCTCCAAGAATTGAAGTACGGAAAAAAGGAAGCGTCTCCGTTACAAATTTTTAGCCAGACACTTGACACCCCTAAAAATCGTCGCACCAGGCGTGAGGTCGCATCCTGTTAATGGCTTAGAAGCGTATAGAAACGATTCACAGGAACTCCTAGTCTCGACACCGTGGTGACAGATAGGAAACGGACCTCAGAAGTGCGTCAAGTCGATAATGGTTCTCCCCAAAGTGGCTTGCAGCATTCAAGTATCCGGAAATCTTTGATTGCCTGCCGGTAACGACACTGAAAGATGCTTCGGAGCACTTCCACACGTGACCACTTGAGATATTTCGCAAGTTCCTTCTGCCTCAAATGCCACCGCTTCCTTTTCTGTCGTCACGGAAAAAGGCACCGATCGATGCCTGCAGATTGTCCACTTCAAGTACTTCATTGTCTCCGGACAGCTTGGTATTTCCTTTAACACGTTTCGTTGGAGAGGCTGAAATATTGGTAGCACGTGTTTCCGAAAAAGGCAGTTAAGTGCTCGATTGTTGCAGGAAGATGTTCTTGCAAGATGGAATTAGTAGTCCGAGTGATTTCAGAGTTTGTGATATAAATTGATAAATTACGGTTTCGAGGGCTTTCGGTCCCAATATGTAAATTAAACACTTGACAGAGTGCGAAGAAATTTACAATGAAAATTTAAACACCGCAAAAGTTATAAATTAAAAATTTACTAATCGCATTTCTATTTCTTCCTTTTTTTATCTCGCGACAATTTTGAAATATTCAATCTCGAAAGTAGTAAAAGCAAATTGGCAATCCCGACGTGCCGCATCCCAGAATTAACTGTACCCAGAAACAGTCCTCTCCGAAAGAGAAATCTCATCGTCGTGCGAAATACGAAAACGATGGTCAACATATTGGCGTCGTGAAAACGAATGGGATTCCACCCACGTAGAGGCACTTCCTGTTTCCAGCAAGCAAAGGATATTTATCTATTTCTCGAAAAACCCTTGCCTAAAGCAACACCTAACGTATGAAAAGGGGCGCTTACAGAGACAGTGTATCTTCCTGCACATCTACTTGTCTAAATTCAAAACATACTCCTCCGTCCCGTTCCCTCTAAGATGGGATGCAGTTTACAAACTACCTGCACGTCCCGTTCGAAACCGGGACCCTGACACTCTTTCCAATTCTTATCTCGTGACATCCTCTTCCGAAGGATCCTCCGTTACGACGCAATCGTCTTCACGCTCTCCAAGAGTTATCGGCTCCTTCGACTTTTACCTGACGCGCAGCTGGAGCGATCTAAGGGCTGATTGGTCAAGTGACGAATTGGGTGTGCTTCTTACGCTTTTCAATGCTTTTAACATCCACTAGGAACCGTTCGAATCCACTGTTTAGCCACCCTGAGTGAAAACAAAAATTCGTCACGCAGTTATTATCTTCGGGTCTTCTTCGATCTCCATTATGTGGTAGACTTCGAATTTTTTTACTAAAATTTTTTCAGCTTCTTGCTTTTTTAAATTTCTAAATACTTCCATAAGGAATTCCAATGTCTCAATGTCGCAGAATTTGCATTTCTCTCTTCCCTTCGTTGCCTATTATCTTCCCCTTCATCTTCACGACTGAATCTTTCTTACACCTCTCAATAGTCGCAAGAAGAGTCTTCTCGCATCACCGAATACGATCATAAAAATATTCCTCGGAACACAAAAAGTTCTACTACGAACGCGTAACTAAGAGCCACGCTCTGGATAAAGATGAAATGATCCAGAAAACAGATCCAGACACCTATTCCATTATGAATTATAACCATTATTACTCCACGTCCGCCATCGCGGCAAAGAGCACCGAGCAGAACGATTTTTTCCAGCTCGTGCAAACTTTACGATCACCTTCGTCCACCCACGTAGCCACTGTACAATTTTCTTTTCCACTTTTCGTATTTTTAGGCGAACCTTACGAAACTGGATCGATCCGTCTGGATTTATTCGTCTCTCTGCTAGACTCATTTTCGACGAACGACGATGTGGAAGAGAAACGATCCTCCTATTAATGCGAATCGTGTCTACTGTTCCACCATATTCCCCTGACATAATGGAACGATCAGAGGAGAGAACGACGCGAGCTCAATCCTTTTCTACACCCGCGAACTTTACGAGCGGATTATTCAAACGCCCACGACGAAATGGTGGCATTCTCCACCTCTGGCCCTCCTATTTTCTTGCGTACGTAAATGGCAGGAGCCATAGAAGAGTCTCGAGGGTGTGCTATCGTTCAGGCGTCGGTCTGGCACGGCTGAGAAACATTGAAACGCGACCTGCATTAGAATTTCGATTTAAACGAGGCTCGTTGTAAGCAACGGGTGACACCTGGATCCGTGATCCCTCGATGCCAGCCGCGATTTTAATTGAAAATTTTGTCGGAGGGGCTGCACCGGGTAATTGATGGTGCGTGTGTACGGAGAATAAGTAAACGGTGGTAAATTGTATGGAAGTAAAAATGGTAATTTCACGGTGAGTGCAAACTTTGTTGCAGGTGTCTTTAAATTGTAGACCAAATGCTGCAGCAAATGTACCTTAGTTGCTTAGATTTATTAGAAAACTGTATACAGATCTATACTGTTGCATGAAAAGAGAGCTTATTTTTATGTCCACGCAAAACTGAAGGACCAGTGAACCGATCTTCCTCAAATTTTAAAACATCACTCCTGAATACTCCAGGATGGACACAGACGATGTAACATACGGTGAAGCTACTCGCTTTCTTGCAACAAAGTTCATACTTCCATCGAAGAAAACCCAATCCAAAAAATTCCCCACTACCAATTCACTCGACGAAACACAACAACCATTCCCGAGGTCCAAGAGGTCCCCTGTAATAGAAAGATCAAGGAGGTCGCGCGCGTGATCCTCGCAGCCGTATCTCGGTTCTGCCCACGCGCTTACTTGGTCGCGCGCGACCACGCTGTCTCCTCTCGCGTCTCTCCTATTTTCGTAGCAAGACGGATGTCAGGAGGCGAGAAGATCCCCGTGAGATCCATGCCCGTGTCAAGACACGCCGGAACAACGCGGATAGGCCTGTCCGGAGACACGAGGGGCGAGACGGGTGCGAGGCACAGGAGGAACGGGGTTGGAACACGGCCGGAACGAGAGAGAACGAGCGACACCCACGCAGGTGGGACCACACACGACGGTCCCGTCATTTGTTGGACACCGCATGGGCATGTCGTGTTCCATGGACACGGGGTACACAGCATTGTACACTTCTTGGCGCTGTCCCGCGGCGTGTCGTACCTCCGCTGGTCCGTGCAACTTTATGGTTCGAGCGGATTGCGTGCGACTCGAATAGACATCGACACACCACGCGGCGAGACGCGAACCACCTAGCCACGAAATCTATTCTGTCCGTCGAGATGATTCCGATTATTGGGTGTAATTGGAAGGTGAGATGTTTGGATTGATTGATGGAGGTGTTGCTTGGGTATGAAATTTCAATTTCTTTTTTAGATAAATTATGAAGGTACAAGGGTTCTTTGGTTGATGGATATTCCGTTTCGGTTTGGAATCAGTTGCGTTTGTTGAGCTACAGGAAATTTGTTTCGTTCAGTGGACCGATGGAATGAAGTTCGTTAAAAATTTGAATCCACGGAATAAATATTTTATAAATATAATACGGAGCTATAATAAAATCACAGTTCTATAATTTTTTAAGCAACAGATTATCATTTCTTCTGTTTCATAAAAAAGAAAATGATAAGAAGTTTTATTTTTAATAAAATTTGCCTCTCTACTATCCCTTCCTAAACAGTATTCCAAAAATCATAAGAAACAATTCTGGACTAAACAGAGACGCAAAAACACTGGATGTGCGAGAAGACAGACGTATAAAGGGACAAGGGAAGTCTCGAAAGGGGGAATAGGACGAGATGGATGCACGCGAAGAGAGTCCCATGCGCGAGCTTGACCCTTGGGATACGTTATTGATGGTGCTGCACCGAGAATGGTGACTAGATGGTAATTTTCGAGGGGACAAAAAGGGACGACGGTATTCCGTGCGCTTGGTTCCTGCAGGATTGACGTTCTGACGCGTCAGGAATGCTGGAGCAGCTCTCGATCGTCGGTGACCGACCATTAGAGTCGCGATCAACGTTGTTCGGTAACAGGCCGGCGAAGAAAAATACCGTATTACCCAATTAAAAAAAAATTTTAGAATGCCAGAATTCGCGAAGGTTCGAGGATTTTGATTGGAACGAGAGAAGAGATCGCTGGTACCAAGCCGCTACCGTTACTTTGGGTCAACATTTCCGCTTGGTGGACCATCCACGAATTCTTTGATAAAACGTACGATTAAACTCAGAAGAATGCAATTAGTTAAAATGTTCGTTTATTTTTTTCTTTTTCCGGCTTTTGCTTGCTGTTCGGCTGGATTCCGCTGTTCGAATGGGTCGATGCACGTGAAAACAGTAGCCTGACTGGATGGATGGAAGTCGAGGGAAGACCAGGAGCGATCTTTTGACGGCGGTAACTGATAAAATCGAGACTGATGCGGCTCTTTAGCATCTAATGCGCACGAAATTGCACGGCTCCTGTATTAAATTAAACGCTCCTCTCTTGAAATATGTTAGCCAGATATTGGGCTGCGATTAAAAATTTGTTCTCGGTCCAGAGAGNCTTCTTGGCGCTGTCCCGCGGCGTGTCGTACCTCCGCTGGTCCGTGCAACTTTATGGTTCGAGCGGATTGCGTGCGACTCGAATAGACATCGACACACCACGCGGCGAGACGCGAACCACCTAGCCACGAAATCTATTCTGTCCGTCGAGATGATTCCGATTATTGGGTGTAATTGGAAGGTGAGATGTTTGGATTGATTGATGGAGGTGTTGCTTGGGTATGAAATTTCAATTTCTTTTTTAGATAAATTATGAAGGTACAAGGGTTCTTTGGTTGATGGATATTCCGTTTCGGTTTGGAATCAGTTGCGTTTGTTGAGCTACAGGAAATTTGTTTCGTTCAGTGGACCGATGGAATGAAGTTCGTTAAAAATTTGAATCCACGGAATAAATATTTTATAAATATAATACGGAGCTATAATAAAATCACAGTTCTATAATTTTTTAAGCAACAGATTATCATTTCTTCTGTTTCATAAAAAAGAAAATGATAAGAAGTTTTATTTTTAATAAAATTTGCCTCTCTACTATCCCTTCCTAAACAGTATTCCAAAAATCATAAGAAACAATTCTGGACTAAACAGAGACGCAAAAACACTGGATGTGCGAGAAGACAGACGTATAAAGGGACAAGGGAAGTCTCGAAAGGGGGAATAGGACGAGATGGATGCACGCGAAGAGAGTCCCATGCGCGAGCTTGACCCTTGGGATACGTTATTGATGGTGCTGCACCGAGAATGGTGACTAGATGGTAATTTTCGAGGGGACAAAAAGGGACGACGGTATTCCGTGCGCTTGGTTCCTGCAGGATTGACGTTCTGACGCGTCAGGAATGCTGGAGCAGCTCTCGATCGTCGGTGACCGACCATTAGAGTCGCGATCAACGTTGTTCGGTAACAGGCCGGCGAAGAAAAATACCGTATTACCCAATTAAAAAAAAATTTTAGAATGCCAGAATTCGCGAAGGTTCGAGGATTTTGATTGGAACGAGAGAAGAGATCGCTGGTACCAAGCCGCTACCGTTACTTTGGGTCAACATTTCCGCTTGGTGGACCATCCACGAATTCTTTGATAAAACGTACGATTAAACTCAGAAGAATGCAATTAGTTAAAATGTTCGTTTATTTTTTTCTTTTTCCGGCTTTTGCTTGCTGTTCGGCTGGATTCCGCTGTTCGAATGGGTCGATGCACGTGAAAACAGTAGCCTGACTGGATGGATGGAAGTCGAGGGAAGACCAGGAGCGATCTTTTGACGGCGGTAACTGATAAAATCGAGACTGATGCGGCTCTTTAGCATCTAATGCGCACGAAATTGCACGGCTCCTGTATTAAATTAAACGCTCCTCTCTTGAAATATGTTAGCCAGATATTGGGCTGCGATTAAAAATTTGTTCTCGGTCCAGAGAGCGAAAAATAGTAATTAACGAGGATTAAAAGGTACCCGTTGAAGTTACTGGAACCTATGAAATTTTATCAAGGAATAACACACTGGCTACTCCTTGTTGCTTAATTCTGTAAAATATTTATTTTATATTAATTTTATAGAAGTCCGATATTTTTCAACGAAACAACTAAACATCGCTCAAGCAATATCAAATTATCTTCCTCGACTAAAAAGAAGTTCTATAACGATAATTAATTAATCCTACACAGAGAAGATACCCCACAACCAGAATAAACTCAAAATTTCGTACACATATTCCAACACGAGTACCACTTGAGCACAATCTCGAAATGGAGAACGATCTCGAGGCACCCTTTTACAAGCAAGATACTTCTCGCTTTCCCAGCCCCCCAAGAAGCTCGAAACGCGGCCGAAACCGGAAGACATTTGATACCGCGGCCATTCTGGATATATTTAGTAAATTGGAACATAAATTCACCGGGACGGCCCTTCAAAATCCGTCGGAATTTCTGAGCAGGAATGCGGCAAAGGATTCCGTGCGTAAAAAGCGTTCCTCGTAAACGGAACCAGAAGCGTCCTCCACCCGTGAAGGGGTGGAGCAGAAAGCAAGGGACCCTCTTTCCCATCTCTGGCAGCTCGATCAAAGTCGACGGAAGACCGGGAGCGATCGTTCGCCGATGCACGCCCGAGATATCCATCTACAATGATGTTAAGGACCGAAGGACCGGGCATTTGTAATCCTGCTAGAGGCTCGCGACCCGTGGAAGGGAAAGACGGGCCAGCCCAATTTATATATTGCGTCCCTGAGACGTGGTCGATTAATCCTGAGGGAGTCGCGAGACCACCCAGGTGAAACTAACACCCTTTTGCCTTTCTGGCTGACGCCTCGTAAACGTCCCTCCGTTCTACTTTAAAGGGCTGGCTTAACTAAATAGCACATCCCAGCTGCCGTCGCAAGGATTCTTCTTCTTTTAGCAACGCGAGCCAGATCGGCTTTAATCGGCCCACTTAGACGTCGCGTGCTGGCGACGAAAAGAAACGTCAGACTTTTAGGTTGGATGGATTGGGAATGGATGATGGAGGTTGATGAGTTCCATCATGAACGATGGGGATGAATTTGGAACTGTCTTCGTGACTGAAGATGGTTTGTTAAAGGAGTGTTTGTTTTTTTTATATTATTTCACGGAGGACTTTAGAAATTTTTAAAAATTCATAGCCTTCTTTTGCAATCGTAACCAGATTCACAAAAAGTACCTACCCTTCGAGTCTAATTTACAGCACCAATAAACGAACAAGACGCATCGCAACTCGAAACAAATTAAAAAGATAGCAAAGAGGTTGAAATTGATACGTCTACCCTTCGACTTTCGCATGGAAGCGTCACATCTCTCCCCCAACGTTTTCCACCTACAGTCGGATGTCATTATGATAATATTTCGCTGGCCCACGACTTTTTTCTCATTACGCAGCCAGGCAGAAAGGGGGCGAGGGCCGAGTCCTGTCCGCTAATTTGAATATTGAGTTGCGGGGGTGTCGGTAACGGGCAGCTGCACAACTCGCATAAAACATAAAACGTCTCTAGAAGCATTCGCATCTCTCTGGACGAAGGAACGTGGGTGCTCGCCTCGAAGAATGCCTGCGTGTATATGTGTACCGAAAGATCCGAGCGCGAACGACGCCCCGAAGACAAAACGCGCTCGCGTGTCCCGAACAAATTCCTCGAAGCGAGTCTAAACTCGTTTGCTGCTTTGATGGACGAGAAACAACGGCCAGATGCTCTTGAAAGGTCCACTTGGCCACGAGGTGGACCATTTGGTGTGAAAATTGTAATCTGCGTTTCGATTATCGTGCAACTTTTTCACAAGATTTTTAGCGGCAAAAAGATTTGAGAGCTTCATCTTCAAGAAAATGTTTTGGAATGAAAGAAAGGTGTACAAAATACTGCTGCTACACTTTTTTATGGTTTTTAGTTGAAAACTTTGATAACTTTTATGCGTGTCGTGGAATTAAAAAATCTATAAATACATTTAAAACGAAGTAACAATGATAGTACATCTTCAGCTTTAGTATCCTTTAAAATTCCCCTACTTTAAACAAACAATTTTTTATCGTATCAAGTTACATCCACGCATAAAACAATATTGCATCACGATATCAATAAAAACCACGGAATCCAACGAGTTTTCGCCGCTCGACCGGAGTAAAATGAATCGTAACCATGGCCGAACCAACCGCAAGCTTCCATACGCGGCTTTATCGAAGACACGATCGTCGCTCGTTTTATCGAGATTTAATCGAATCATCGATTAACGAAATTGGCATTCGTTTTTACGAGGTGTGGCTAATCGGCACCTTCGAGCCTCTCGTGCTTAATGCTTCCCATCAAACCTGTTCGAGCGCCAACAGTCGCACACAATCACGCGTATATTACACAAGAATACTCTACGTGTTATGAGGTCAAAGTTCGACTAACCATCGCCTCCTCTAAACCACCGTACACACCTGTTATTCGAGGCTTCTACGTTAAAAAGTAGAAAGAGAAAGAAAAATCGTCGTGAATTAATGTACCTCGAGCAATTTAGGCCACGTGTCAGTCACCACTCTAAAAGCAAAACTTGTCCTCTTATCTGCCGACAACTTGGCCGAAAGTCTATTAATATTAATGCTATCGCACGGTGATTCTTAGAGGAGAGTTTAAGACGCTCTTTGGGCACAATTTAGTGTCTATGAAATAATCCTGAGTGAAAACGTTCGTCGTTTCTTTTTTAATACCTACGTATAATGCATGGTGTTACTAAACGGAGTTCTTAGGATGAGAAAAATTTTTGAAACTTCCAAGTACAGCTTTGATAATATTTTAGAGCGATTTAAAAATACCGCGTGGTTTATGATACTTTCCAATAATATTTAATACTTAAAAGTTATCTGAAAAAGTTCTACTTATCCACAAAATTAATTAAAAACTCCCATTTTTAAGATCCTGTTTAAAAACCAAACATCATAAACTTTCAAAGGAAGATTCAAAGCTGAACGAGAATTCAACAGAGACAAAACCCTAAAGTTCCCCATAAATCCCATTTTCCTCGATTCCACGAAATAGAACAAACGCATTCCTAACACCGGAAATCAGCCGTCTTGCGAAACTTCCATCCAGGTGAACGGAATCGCGGACCAACCGCAGCCTGTTCCCTGAATCGGCCTCGATTCCGGTAAGGCCGCGCAAATATTATTCCGGCCCGGTTGTCCGCGGCCTCCCTAAGCGATGATACGGCTTTTGTCGTGAAAGGATTCCCACAAAGGGTCCAATCATTCAGCCCTGAACGTAATGAATGGTCAGCATTTACATACGAAGATGGCGAGTATCTTATTACAAGGGGAACCAAAGGGGGTGGGTTGTGCTCCGTTCGGTTGAACCCGCACGAACAATGCGCGACCGTGGTGGTCGCGAAGGTAATGCCTTGAACGACGCGTTGCTGAAGACATGATTAACATCCGTTAATAAGATGGATGCGCGTGACGGCCATTGTTGCGGCCGCTGACGTTGGGTGTGATTTAGGTGCCTCGTTCCCCGAGCCTTAACACACGGTGTCTATGAGTCTCTAGACCAGTGATCGTGCACGCTTTGTTTGCCCACAGAGTTCTTTCCAATGTCTCGTTGACGCCGTTAGCGGACCTAGGGAACAGGTGGACACCGCTATTGTTGCTTAGACCGTGATTGAAACGGTGCTTGCGGTGGGAGACTGGTCGTTTGTTGGAGGAGTAATGGCGGACGATAGACGCCCGAGGTGTGTTATGATTGTTCTTCGTGGAAAAATTAATCGTCGAGATGGCTGGTTTGAAATGTTTACGAGATACTTGATAATTTCTTTCTGATAGATTTTTATAGCAGGTATACTCAAATCAGCGTTGGTTTTTATTATTTTACTTTTCTCAAGATTCTTAGTTCTCCAATAATCTTACTATTCCATAATTTAGTATTATAAACTTCGCTAACCTCCGTTCGAAAAATAATAAAATCGGAAATATTTCATCTTCTTCCAAAAAAAAAAAGAAAATCCTCGATGGAATGCCACCCGTCGCAATTTTCAGACACCGAAAGCTTCATGCAAAAATACTCTCAATCAATTTGTCACCGTTCCGCTCATCCTCCGATACCTTCCTCCTATTCCTCCAACCACGCTGAGGTATGGTAAACGTCGAGGGAGGATTTCTCAGGAGAGACTCACGCTAGGGTTACGGATCAACGAGATGCAATGATAGCAAGCTGCGCGTAGCAGCTGTTGCCGCGTGATAGCGCAAGCAAGGGTTTAATGTACCTCGAAGCCGAGAGAGGAGCACGTATATATGCTGGTCTATCCGTTTCGCAGTTTACCCTTCACGCGCAGCATATGGTGCACAATGATTTTTCCGTCGGGTTAATTATGCGAACATCGCTTCGTGCTAGACCAAAGGGACACTGCTTGCTTCTGATCTTCGTCATCTTTCTCTGTCTATCTTCCGTTCTCTCGTTTTCCTCTTCCCGTATCTGCTTGTGCCATTTTGTTTCACGCTTGGAATCCTATTGCATATCTGTCGGGAAAATTGCGCGGCGGATGGGAGACCCGACAAAGGGGAACCGTCAGTGAAACGTCTTGGAAATTGCTCGTCTGCCGTTGGCAGGCCTGCGGAGGACGATGCAATTTTCGAGGATAATGCGGCCGTGGCGCTCTTTTGCGGCGGGAAATCGTATCGTTTCGATGGAATCGATGGAAGCGATGAAAGCTTGGCTTCGAGGAAAACGGATTAAGTTCGCGAAGTCGAGTTTTGCAATTTCATGGATTGCGTTCGGCGATGAAAAATTGTCAGAATTTGATACGGTTTTGAAGCATATTTCAAATAATTGCTTACACTATTTTGTTTATTAAATTCTCCGAGGGAAAGCGAAATATCATAAGAGGAATACATCAAAATTCAGAACTTGATTCTATAAAATACTTAAAATAATATAAAAGTAATGAAATTAATATCGACTGTATAATTTTTTGAAATACAAATGNATACAAAAAAAAAAAAAAAAAAAAAAAAAAAAAAAAATACGATGTCACGAAGAGTAACGCAGAATCCACGAAAATAAAGCCACAAGAGGATGAATAAAGAACGATGCTCTCTGCGTGGGCTTTGTAAAATCTTCCCGAAGCAGTACGATAGGATCGGTCGATAATTCTAAAGGATTAGACTGCACGATGAAGAGATCAAGCCGCGGTGTTTTCTAAATCTTGCATTAAGCCCGTCCAGGAGGTCGCGTGTACCACGAGAGTTTATCAATTTGTATGAATTACTTGACGTGAATGCGCCCGCATAAGAGGGGGCCATTACAAAAACTCGGTTGAATGTCCAACGCCCCCATGATACCCATGGATGGAACGCTGCACCTGGCACAGATCGAAGTTCACGCGTACACCTCATTCCATTCCCATCGTATATCTACGACCTGCGTGTATTTACTGGATCGATAAACAACGATTAAACCTACCATTTATTACGCACCGAACGTGAAATATTCTGTTTCGCGTGTCCCACTCATTTTTGAGACATCATTTGTACGTACAAGTTGAATCGTTCAAATCATGTGTCGTGGTCAATCGCTTCTGATGAAACGAAAATAACGGAAAACGCATAATATTTGTATATTTTCATCGACTAAAGGTGGTACGTATCAAATGTGTTACCCAAAACAATTATAAAATCGTATTTATACTCGTTAATTTTACAATTTTTAATTACTGTCTATAGAATTCAGTATCTGGTGCGTTGATATTTATAAAGAATAAAATCTCTAACATCGGACGAAATAATAAAACTAAAAATATGCAACCAACATATGCTTAACTTACAAATGAAACAAAATTCACGCACCCCAACGAAACAACGAAATTTACCCTCGCTGTACCTTTCAAATAAACCAACTTAAATTCTTCTTTACCCAGAAATCAACATCGTCGTTCATTCTTATTTTTCCCAAGCTCAGTAGCTCGCCCCGATAATTTCATTTCCACAGGGGAAGAGAAAAGGTTCTCCGGTTCAATTTAACCGCGAATCTTCCCAAGCCGAGGCAACCGAGGAAACTTCCGTGGAAACGAATGGAAGCGTTCCAGGCACACGTTTGTGTATCGTATGAAAATAAGATATACGAGGCAGACACGCGAGGGCAGTCTCCCCGTAGCATCTCCTAACTCAAAAGCGACGACTACGGCTGGCGTTACCATCTACGGTGGCAGCGAAATAATTGCGACGTCGTCGCTGACAAAGAGGACATAAGCGTGGGCTTCGCTCCGCGAGATCCTTCCTGCTTCGACGCGGAACGGAGCGGATAGCGGGTACAAAAAGTGGCAACGTGCTCGTGCGACGTCCAGCTCGATACACCGTTGGAATATATATTTGCGGGGAAAATTGATTTGTTTCGTGGAGCTGCTCGCTTAAATAGAGATAAAACCAGCGCGGTTCATGAATATGGATGGTGTAAGAACTGTTCAGGGAAACTCGAGATCGCCTGACTTCTCGTGCCCTTTGATTTTTATCTGTAATTGTTTCGAGAGTTAGTGGAAAGAAAGAAGGGTAAACAGATGGCCGATTAGATGGGTGATTAGAACAGGCCGACTGAATGGGGTGATAGAAAGTGCAAAAGTGAGAGTAGGTTCTGATTTTACTGTTAGGTGCAGGCTGGTCTCTGCGGTGTCGAGTTAGACACTGGGTTCTTCGGTTTGTAACTGGTATTTCGTTTAAGAATTATAATCATCTAACAGATCTTGAAGACCAAAGCGTCTATCGTTGCTATTTAAGAAATTATTATTAAAAATGTATGAAAGAAGTCGTTTAAACGAAGTACCTAATATACGAGCATTTAATTGAAATGTTCAAATAAAGGAAAAGAACATTTTACGATTCAAACGCATGCACTTTCTCCTCAAAACCCAATAAAAATTTTCTTCCTTAATAACCCCGTTATTTAAAAACTTCTTCCTTGACACCTCATTCAGGGAACTTGAGAAAGTAGAATCATAACTCCACTCGTCGCACGTATTAACACCGATAAAACGCCAACGAGCTAATTACGATCGTATTAAGAATCTCGATTCGCCCAAGATTAAAACGCATTAAAGTCCTTTCGCAGAACCGGCTCGAGGAAATGTCAGCCTTTCCTTAAAACATACCCGACTTGATTCACCGCTTATCGTTGAATTTCTTTTGGCTACCACTCGCAATCAGCATGCTCTATGGGGGAAAATTGCGTGAGCAATGGTAATCGAGCGATGCAATATCGTTGTGCACGAAAGTCATTACACAGATTAGCTCGATAGTAGAAGTGCACACCGAGTCCACGACGATCATTTTAATAGAGACGTAAAACTTGTCCCGTGAATACCATCGAGTAACCACGGATACACGGTGGCAAAAAATTCATTTCCAATCCCATCACGCGGGGAAATTGATTGCACCGTGGGTGGTGCGTGCCACGAAGCAGGGAATACCTATGTGTGGCCTCGCATCGCTCGACCGAATTCATAATTACCGCGTTAATTGGCTATAACTTGCCGTGTAATGATCACGCGCGCTTGCTGTCGCGGCCTGCCGGCTATATTTTTGGGTGAAATCATCTTAATGAAGCGATTTCTTTTCGCGTGCTCGCTGGTAACGCTTCGTTTACTCTAGATGAAACTGCGTAGTATTAAAAATTCTTGAAGGGTGGAATGTTGGTGATATTAATCGTCTGAAATTCTTGAGAGCAAGCAGATTGTTTCATGGATTCTGGATACGTGGGAAAATAGAAATATTTCTTAGATCAAAATACTAAATTTTAGCAAAATTGTGTTTCTTTCGGAACACCTTCTATTCTTCATCCCCTGAAATTACCAGAAATGAAATAAAAATTTCTTAAACCGTCTAAAAATAAAAAAAGTCTTCACGTAAGGTATACATGATTTGACAAAACTCACCCCCTTGCTATTTAACCAAACAAAAGGACATCGCTCCATGCCCAACTACTTTTTAGCAGCACAAAAAACTCAGCGTCTTACATGGGGCTCCGGTAAGATTCTTCGAGGCACGTATCAATTATACGCTGAGTCCGTGAACGCCTTAATTCGCATTCCTCAATCACGAGCCTATTAATTAAGGCAACAATGTATAAAAGGCGCGTGATAAGTAAAACTGTTACTCTCGATTCACGAGTCTGTCAAGGCTCGTTGGATGATCGTCGTTACCATCTGCTGTATCTCTTCGTTCATCCAACAAAGGAAAGAAATAAGAAAAAAACAAAAAAAAGGAAGTGAAAAATGAAAGAAAGAGTCGTTCCTACGGCGAGGGTGAGCTCGAGGAAGGAAACAGCACGCAGAAAGTTCCCCATTACGCGGCTCTGGTTGGTTCTTGCCCTTTTTGCGTTATTAAAAATAATGGTGACATATATTAGTTTTAACGAAGGAACCAGATGCTTTTTTGCCACCGACTTTATGCGCCCGGTCATTTGTTTCCGCCGGGTAAGCTCGCCTTCGAACAATGAACGCTCGCCTTTTGCTTCGGCGAGCGGTGAAAAATAAAAGAGAGAAGAAAGGCTCGTGGAATCGGGACAAGAAACGCGACCGTGGCAAAGGAAATCTCGAAAGAGTCGAGTGATCGTCCACGGTGAAATCTCGAGCACCGTGAGCCATTACAATTTTAGATTATCCACTTGAAACTTGCCACGCCTTGCTCGATCGTTCTATCGGGCCAAGGAACAGATCGACTATGATACATTGTTCGATCGTGAGTGTTTTGCAACACCGGTCGGCTACGAAACTCAACGATGACCATGCAAGATAATTATATCGGTGTTCTTCGAGCGTTTAATCGCGACACTCGGAAGCGGCGCCATTACACGCGACGCGGAAGAATAACGCGGCATCATCGCGAGTTAATCTGCAACCGGTGGCTCGAACCCAACATGTGGCTGATTCGAGATCGTTTTTATTTATTATTATAATCACTGGTTAATCCCCCATGACCGGTTACTGTTCAACGTCACGCACGATCATCGATGCTCGCCAAGTATTACGGACCGATGGGAAGTTAATTTATCGATGAGCTTCGCCTGGTGAACGCGTTAAAGCGTGATCGGCCAGACCAAGTTCTGATCTCTTTGGGAATTTTCTCGGTTCGCGTTTAGAGGCAATTATTTGAATTAATCGCGACTTGGGAATTTGTTATGAGTTATAACGTAAAACGTACAACATGAATACTTAAGGGTTGAAATGAAGTAGAAAATTGTTATCAAGGTTCTAAGGTTTGGTGACAGGGTGTTACGTGGAGTATTACGTTGGAGTAAACGATATTAAATTGCATATTAAAAGAAAACACAACAGGACAGGATTCAACGCTAACAAAATGCCATAAGAATATTAAAGCTACTGTCAGTTTGAAAGGCTACTTACCTGGAACTTGCAGGAAGTCGTGAAGCAACTCCGTGACTGCTCTACCAAAGCGTGTTCTTATCCTCGGTGGATTGATTTACAACTTGCAAGCTGCTGGTTTATCCTCAGTAATCTGAAACACAAACACAAATACCAAACTGTTAGAGAAATTCATTAAACGCAATATACAATCACTCTCACACTGTTACATATTCTATTACATTTCAATTCACCAAATTAAATCGACCAAAAAGTTCTTTAAAAGTCCAGCACACAACTATAACGATTTAATTAACAAAAACAGGTCGTTAAACAGGTACAAATAATTGCACGCTACCACAAAAAGGGAAACCAACGATTCGACTTTACACGAGGTCCCGAACCAACCCAATCGACAAACAACAAACCAATACTACGAAGAGTCGCATTGATGCGTCGTTTCCCCGCCCATAGGACATTCAAATTGTTATTAAACTACCCTGAATGCATCCTGTACATCCAATTATGTCTCCTCAGGGTACGCTGTCCTGTAACCAGCAACTGTAGTCCTCAGAAACAGAGTTTCCGCGTCTTGCGAACAATCGACTTCTAACCAGTCCCTAGCTACCGTGGATCGGACCGAAAAGGGTTAAGAAATCACCAAATACTCCTTTTAATCCCGCAATATTTACAATCGTACTGTCCAACGAGGTACTGGCCAGAAGGCGAAACGAAAGGGTTGCTCGAGTGGCGATGACAGACAAAAGGGGCGATTTACAACGTCGGTCCAGCAGGAATAATAAAATCCTTAAGGATTTAGTGGCAATGTTATTGTTCGTCGCTCTATCCTGCTACCTAGATTATAACGCCACTCTGGATCGGTGAAAAGCCATGAATTCGCGCGCGAACGAGATTTATTGCTATGGTGGCCACGCGCTGCGTCCACGGAGTACGCAGCCACCGTTCGACTTTGATAGAAACGCGGCACCTTTGATTTATGGTGTTTGCGGTGAGGCTTCGCGGTCGACGGATTAACCCCATGGGAGTGCCAGAACGTACCGCTAACTTCCTGGTAAAACTTTTGACGTTCGACAGGCGACGTCTTTCCGTTCACTGGGAAAGGGGAGGATGGTTCGATTTGCTGGTTTGCTTCCGGATAGGACGGAAGGGTTAAAGGTAAGAAAGCTTTGAGTGGCCGCTGCGAAGAACACGGGGTATTAGAAGGGTTGGTTTTGTAAATTTTGATCATTGTACGGTGTGATATGTACCGTGTACAATTTATGGAGCCTTGGAGGTACGATTATTGTAAGGGGATGAAAACGTAAGGTGTCCTGTGTTTATTAATATTGTGTACTGTTAATGTAGCAACCATGAATTGTGTCTTCGTGGTACGGTAACTTCCTGTAGTAGAAAAAAATGTGTCATAATTTCATTGCTAAATATTTTCCTTTTAAAATTCGTATAATTGTAAAAATACCCAATGATTTGCGGAATCCACGAGCACACTTAACGGTGGACGTATTTCTTCTTTCGATAAAGAATGGTTTCATGGTAATTCGTGGAAAACTTGCAAGCCCTACTACTTTCTCAGATAAAAATTTTATAAAACCTGTTTTTTTTATTATTCTTGGTCTTAGGTAGAATTTTTTATACAGCTTTTATGCACGACGACCAATTTTCACGCAATAACCTTTGATCGCTGGAACGACGTTCAAGCAGCTTCTACGATATTTATTAATATCAATAAAACACCATAGCGTGATTCGATCGGATGGAGTGTACGGAAAGAAAGAGATTTTATCGAATCACCCACGTACGGTTTATACGATCGATTTAATCCTGCGGCGAGATGCGAAATACGTCGATTCGAGCGAGCCTAGTATTGGCTGTTATGGTCACTCAATGATACTTGTGGTCTTCTGCATATAGAGACGTATGCGTGGATGTATACAGGGTGTGTCGTAAATTACGAATCATTTCTGCTGGATCATCTCGCGTTGAATTTTTATGTGTTACTCGTAAAATGTAAATTTTCAAAATAATTAAAAAAACTAAGCAAGCGTGCTTATGATCTCTATAATACTTACAGATTTTTATTCCAAAAAGGGAGGAAAATTCACTTTCTTCGATTCCAAAAGCGACATTACAATTTTTTGTTTTTTTTTTCACAGAAGAAAACTTGAATAAAAAATTCCATCTGCAATGAAAAATCAAAGAAATAAAGTATAAAATATTATTAATCTCGGAAGCTTCTTTGAAACTTGTACCTTTCTCAAAAATTCTATCACCTTCTTTTCCAAGAGCACGAAATTAATTAGCATTCAACTTTCGTTCGACAAACATTGATATCCATCGAAGAAGTCCACGTTTGTTTTCCGATTCACCCCGTACATGCGTTCAGTTGTAAGAACCGCGATGTAAATCACATGGTAATTTATGCAGGCGCCACGAGGCAATTGCACTCTGGTCACAGAAGCCTACGAGATCCGCGGTATTGCGACCTGTTTTATTCTCCACTGAAAATAAGGTCGCCGGTATTATTAACTGTAATATCAAGCTCATGATTTATGTCTAATCAAGGCGAAAAAGAGGGCAACTGGATATTTTAAAACTTATCAGCCTTATTTCAAAGTTAATGCGTTCGCAGTGGGTGCATTTACCTCTTTATTAAAGAATATCAAGATTCAAATCGTGAATTTAAGTTTCGCTCGTTATAAACGAGAATTCTGGAGCATCTCTTCGTATCTTTTATAATTCTTCAATTTCGCGAAACAGTTATGAGTAAAAGCTTTTAACGAAGATTATAAATTTTTCTCCACGTATAAAAAAAATGTACGTTTCTATATAACAATATCTCATTTTAATAATTCAATAAAAAGATTTAATATTTGCACTCCAATTGAGAATATTAAAACGAAGTAAAATTATTTTTAAGGTAAAACCTCTTTCTCACACTTTTACCCTCTGAATCAGTAACGTTTAATGAAAAATCATCCTACGTACTAACCACCAGCTTCAACGACGCTTCCTCTCAACCTCTCAATAATCTATCTTCATTTTCACGGCAATTTTCTTACCAACAAAATTCGCATCGCCTCCTATCTCCGAGGGAAACTTTCGGAAGCGCTCCCGAGGGCGCACCGCTTAAAAACAACCCCAGAAATCAGCGTGACGAAGCTGGGGCTTCCGCAGAAGATAATTTCCTCAAGGACAACGATTTCAGGGTAGCAGAGGACAGCTTCGATCTTTCCCAAATGACGAGCAAGGAGAAGAAAAAGAACGGGGGGTATGTCTTGTCATATTTTGGCCACGGTCTGGTGTATTTATGGCCAGAAATATGGCCAGAAACGTTAGGAGGTCCACAAACAGACCATAGTCTCGCGTTTTCACCGCAACGAACACTCTTCTCTCTCTTTTTCTTTGTTCCTCTCTTTTTTCTCCAGCCACTTTCAACCTTCTCAACTTCCAAACACTTATACTCTCCCACCGTTCTCTACTTTTCGCTAAAATGATATACGACGAGGCCAGGTTGCGCGAAAATGTACGAAGGTCTCCGAACCCTCGTAAAGATACTGTTTTTTCCCTTCTTTTTCTGTCCTCCATATTTTTTTTTTTCTTTATCTTTTTTCCTCCACCCTCGACAACCCCCTGCGGATTCATCTCGGAGAGCGATGGCAATAAAATTGCATAAGGTTTCGCAAGATATACGATCACGAACATGGCTGCCGATTGTCCACAGTGGCAGCGAACAATTCGTACTAATGTGGTCGTAGCTGCTTGAGCGACCGTCGAATTCCCTCCAGAATGCTTTACGATTGCTCACCGTAAAGTAGTTTTTCGTGACTGTAAACTGGTGAACTGTCTACCGTCGCCGTATTTACGCGAACGATCATCGGTCGCTAAGAAGAGGACCGTTTTTGGGCAACGTCGTTCCTCGAACGCAAGATCGGTTTTTTTTTTTTTGTTCGAAGGACTTGCAGGTTTTAAATGATTTTATTCTGGGTCCTAATCTCGCCCCAAGGTCCATTGGGGATTTTCGTGCAATCCTTTCACCGTATTACGCCACGAGGAACTCGAGAAACTCGTTTGGGAGGAGCAGATTGAGGATGCTGACGATGGATATTTTTTGCATTGTTAACCTTGGAAGATATTTTCCCGGTGAGAATTGAATTTTAGAGGATGAGTTAAACGTTAGTCGGCGTTCCGATGATTCAGCCACGCAGAAACGAACGTTTATGATCCAAATATTAAATTAGCATTAAGTAGACTCTGCTTATATTTTAAGCATCGATAAGTAAATCCACGATCTAAAAAAAAAAATAAAGTTTCAAAGTTCAATAGAAGTACAGTACATGGAATCATATTTGAATAGAAAATCAGCTTCAAACATTTTAAGTTTTCAGGTTTCAACCTTATTTCTTAACATCCTCCGCAGTCACAGCTTGGAATATTCCTCGTGGATAAAGCAGACACGTAATATCTCTTCTCCAACGACCAAGAAACCGAAGCAGCATCAAAGATCGGCAGATGTCGAGCGAACTGATTAGATTCGGTCGCCTCTGAAAGAGATCCACGATGCCCGGGACCGTCACGGGTCTCGAATCGGCATTCAACCGATTTCCGCGCACCTTGGAAACGGTGATTTTGCCACAGCAAACAGCGGCCAAGAGTTGAGAGTCGGTTTTAAGCTCTTTCAGACCTTAGAAGGTTGCTCGTGAATTCACTCTTGTCGTTACCAGATGCGATCCGCTCGTGATCCGGCCGGGTTTCCCGATTTTTCACGGTTTCCAGCAGAAACTTCGTGTCTTTGTACAAGTCTCTGCTCCCAGCACATGTGATCGTGACCTAAAGTATTGTCCAATGGAAATGGTCTCCGGGCTCTTCTTAAATTTGCGGGCGAGCGAGAGTTGACTGGTTTTCAGAATAGAAAATTCCGTGAAAATCCATCGTTTCACCCTCGTTCCACGCTACTGTTACGCGTTTGTGGAATCACTGTCGTTTATCATGGTCGGAGAAAGCGAAATTTTTCACTACTTTGAAAGACTCTTCGCTTAAAGTTGCTGGCGTCAAATTTTTTACGATTACAAGTACTTTATAGAAGCTTCAAAATTGAGGATGTTAATTTTCAAGTTCCAGCAGTCAGTCTGGCTCTAAAGTTACGATTCCTTTTACTTCCTGTTGCAAATATAAATAATTTAAATTTCACGCAGAAATAGTTGAAAATCGTTGCAGAAGACCTAACTTACAAAGCAATTAAAGCAACATTCTTAAACCTTTCAGCGTCTACACAATCCAACGTGAACCTAAGACTGCGACCAAAGAATTAGCAACCATGTATTCGGTCTAACAATACCCGTATTAGAAACCTGAATTAAGTAACCGATATAAACTGCCCAATTTCCCATTAGAATAGATCTCGATCAATGGTCTATATTCTCTACCTGTAACCAATATTACACAGGCCATCAAAATTCTAGATTCATTCCTCAATACCCTTTCATTGGCCATCCGAAATTGCTCTTAATTCCCCCTGTGACCGCGAGGAACGTACAAGGTATCGTCGACGGGGTGCTCGAGGAAATTTTAATGAAATTCAAGGCTGCGGCTATTTTTAAGAAGCACAACGGTCGCAGCTGCCTCTTCTTAACGAAGGGACATTGTAAAACGCAGGACAGACCACGGTCTCGTGGGCGGAGAAGTCCGCAAAAGCCGCATCGGTCTCCGTGAAATCGACGATTCGACGCGGCGACGTATTTCTATGCGGCCTTACGGTCGCGCGACTCTCCGGACATGAGGATATGCCTTAAGTAGCCAGGGAATAATTGACCGGGTATACCAAAGATTTTTCGACCGTTCGGATCGAGAAAAATTGGACGAAACTTTTCCCGCAACACGCTCGACGCGCGTCGCCGATTTGACTCGCTCGACCCGCGGCATTTGACTGCACCCAGAGCACCCTTGTTGTAGCACGTAGCCGATGACCGCGTGTTCCGGCTCGCGGTAGCCTGTGTACGTGAGAAATTTTATGGCGATCGTCAGGATAGGTTTGTTAGAATCATTTTTTCACGTGCAAGATGAAATAATTTGGAGGAAGTTAAAAGTGTTGCTTAATGGCGGAGATTAAAAACAAGGGGAAAAATCGATTGGAATCGTGGACTGGAATATTGTGCTCTAATTGAACCAAAGCAATTATATTTCGGAGATTTTAATTATGGAGGAACATTTAATCATCTCTACGGC
>SMSQ01025948.1:7596-26679 GCA_019453375.1 Ctenoplectra terminalis
TTTTTTTTTTTTTTTTTTTTTTTTTTTTTTTTTTAATTAAGAATCATTAAGAATCGTAGTCTCGGATCTTTCAAGATATCAAATCATCCGCGGTCGGATAAAACGAGATTACGATTTTAAAAATCGGTGAATCGAAATTTACATTCTTCCGATGGTGTAAAAATACGCGCCGCGCGTCAAGTATCCAAGATCGATCGTAACCAATTAACGCATGGATCGCGGAATAAGAATAAAATTGATGAAAATCTGTAATTCGTTGGTTGGAGTATCAATTTCACGGATCTAACGCCCACGTCTTCGCGACGCATCGATCGTTTTAATTATTTATTTACCGTCGATCGAATCCGAGGAGTTGTGCGTCACATTAGAACTGGAGAAAAGGCTCGGCGAAACGACATTGATAGATGTCGCGTAGCAATGGCAAGAATCGGAAGGTGGGTAACGAAAAGCGTGATTTCGGAGCGCGGTACTAACAGAGGAAACCGGCGGTGGGTATTGGCGTCGAGCACACGGCCCTGGAACTCGTGCTGTCAGAGCGCAACGGTGCGCCGGACGCTCGCTTGACTAAGGGAGTGCCCGTCCCGATGCAAAGTGTAAGTGAAGTGGCCTACAGACCTACATTTGTCTAACGTTCGATTTTTTTCGAGCCGGCGGACA
Source organism: Ctenoplectra terminalis (assembly GCA_019453375.1). Lineage (NCBI taxonomy): Eukaryota > Metazoa > Arthropoda > Insecta > Hymenoptera > Apidae > Ctenoplectra > Ctenoplectra terminalis. The sequence goes on from SMSQ01025948.1 coordinate 8,254, forward strand.
GGAGGTTAATAATCCGCGCGGGGCTCATTTTTCCGCGGACGTGTGTGATGTCGCTGTTGTGTGATATACCGATGTTTGGTTGAAAGAGACGGTGTAGTTTCGGTACGCTCAGACGGCGCTGGCCGGCGCGGGGAGCGTAGTAGTAAAAAGAGAGGAGGACAGCAAGAGCGTGCGCGCACGAGGAGAAAGAGAGAAGGGCAGAGAGGGAAACACACGGACGGGAGCGAAGGAAAGAGCGAGAGGGAGGGAAATAAAGAAGGAAGAAGAGCGAGCGCGCGCTTCTGTCGGCTAGAAAGAGAAAAAGTAAAGGAGACAGACAGATAGATAGACGGGGGTAAGAAAGAGAGCGAGGGCACGTAAGAGAGTGTAGGTGTTTCGAGAGAAGTGCGTGCGCTCGAGGACGACGTGCAGGAGGAGGGACCCCCGTCTGTCTGTCTGCTGGAATGCACGAGGGCCGAATGGCTACGGGGACAGGGGAAGGTGGGGGCCACACGGCCCTCGAGAACACCACCACGACGGCCCTTACGGAATCATCGTCGTCCTCCTCCTCCTCGGTACCGACCATCCTGACTGAAAACAACACCGCGACTAATCTGCCTTTGACGGAACCTCAACAACAGACCCTTCATCAGGTACAACAGCAACAGGCTCCACAACAACAGCAATCACACTCGCGACCACCGGTCAACTTGGTTACCGATCTGCCAACGAACGATACATCAGGTAACCTCAACCACTCGTTTCTATGCTCCCGAGTTCTTTGTTGCCGCCGTAGTACATATACCGCTTACCAAACTCCCTTCTTCTTTCTTCTGCTACTTTACCTTCTCTTAGCTTCACTCTCACTCTTCGCCGTTTCTCTTTCTCGCTTTCGCTTTCAAACGTCTCCCTCTCGCTTCGTGCGTCCAGTCTTTCGTCCTTTACACCTTTCCTTTTCTCGCTAACATTTGCACGTTGCCTGGTCTTCTCTCTTTATCGCTCGTACGCTCTTTCTTATTCTTTCATTCTCTCTTTGTCTCATTCCCTGGTTTTCTGCTCGCTTTGCTCGTTCGCTCGTTCGCTCGTTCGCTCGTTCGACTCGGTCCACTTCCGAAGTTACAGGTACACGCGATCTTATCCTACCTCGTTGTCGCGAGGTATAGATAATTTTTTTGTTTCGTACTTTATCTTGGTTACGAGAGCGATCGTAATAGAAACATTACCGATTCGGTTCTATCGCGACGCATCGCTAACGGGACGCGGAATAATAAAATCCAATTTTATTTACCGATGCGGGTTAATTTTTTATTCGATAAGCGTGTCCACTACTCGTCAGTTTCATCCAGCTTGTCGGTAATCTTTATCCGATACGTGTATCCGCTTTGGAACAATTAAAAGCAAAGATATCGAACTTAACCGAAATCTCGGTTTAAATTACCCGCTACGTGAAACGAACATAAAAGCCCAGCATTCGATGTGGGACGAGTTGTGGGTAAAAAAAATTCCTAGAAATATTACCAGAAACGGAACGAGGCAAAAAAAATTTCTAGAAAGCAGAAAAATGTGAAGAGCTCGCAGAGAGCTTGGAAACGATGGTTTATATCGGTGTAACGCGATAAGAGACGCAAAACCTCGGAATCAGATAGAATGTTAGGGCGTGCGCGTATTTCTTGGCGCGCGATAAAATTCAGTTGACCGCCACGGAATCGGGGGTTGCGCGCGACCTATGCGATTCCTCGAACGCCGCTCGTGGTTATCGCGCGCAACAGGCGTTTCGCAGTGAATTCCGCAGTAGCGAGGATGCAAACGAGCCGTGTGCCCGGCCACTGCTACATCCCGTCGGCCTCAGATTTAGAACAGACAGCCTTCGAGCGTTTCTTTACGAACCGCGTAGCGTCGACCCTTCGCGGACGAAACAGCGGTTCGATGAAACGGGACTCGCTCGCCTTTATTTGCGTCCACGATGTCACCCTTCGTACCCCACCCCCTACTTACCCCCACTCCTCCACTTTTACACGATACACCGCGAACAATTGTCGCGTAAATTTTTTTTTTTTTAGAAACAATTATTCCACGCAGAGTTACCTTTCTGCGATAAATTTTACAATCGTCCTTCTTTTTTCTCCTCGTTTCTGTTTCCATCCGTGTTCGGTAAGGCGAGACCGAGACGAATCGGATAATTTTCTTCTAATAGAGAAAAAATGGTCAAAACGTAGAAAGTTAACTCCTTTTTATAAATCCGTAATTAATACCCGTTTACTTTGAACATTGATAATAAAAAATTGTTTCAAACTTAACCCTTTGCACTCGACTGGCGCCGCTATATGCATAATTTTCTTCAGAGATTAAGTTTCAAATTAAATTCTCTATCTTCGTCGATTCGAACACTTTTGTTTTAAAATAAACTAGATTAAGAAAATAAATAAAAAGATCGTAAACATTTGTAACTCTCGCTAAATTTTCACAGTAGTCCTTTGAAACTTAAAATAGTTGAGCGCAAAGGGTTGAAATATTCTTTTTTTACCGAATTCTTATTCTCATCCGATTCGCCTCCTCGGTCTACCCTACCTATGCTCGCTTACGAAGAAAACATTTCGAGGCAGCACAGTTTGTAAGAGGACTGGCAGGTTAGGTGAGCAGCTAAGATGTTTTTTCTTGCACCATTAGACGTACGCGAATCCGTGTCAAAGTGCTCCGGCTGGCAAGAATATCTAATTACTCGGTAAACAAGTAAGTCGTTTTGCCACGAGGGCAGCTGCCTCGTTCGAGCGCGAAATCGCTTTTCTCTTTCTCTCAGCCTGTCTCCACGGTCGTTGCATCTCCGGCTCTCGTTTGGCATCCCCGGACAGAGCGTTGGACAAAGTTGGAGGGAGCCAGGACGGGAGAGCGCCTTTAATTTCCTTAACCGTGACACGGGTATCGATTCGGGGGAAGTTGGGTCAAAAAGGAGGCCCGCGTATGACTCCAATTTCCCGCTGCTCGCCGATAAAGATGTCAAGTATGAATATTCATGGCTCTCGCCAGCATTAATGCAGATAATTAACTGCATTGTGGCATTGCGCGATTACGCGGGCTCGTTGCAAACGATATAGGCTGCTCCTCCTCCGCCTCAAGGGCAGTTTGCACTCTATTTTCTCGATTCGCGATCACACGTTCCATTTTGTTTCTTTTTCGTTCCTTTTTTTCTTTTTTTTTTTTCCCTTTTCTTCTTGTGCTCTTTTTTTTTCTACGTTCTGTTGTTTGTTCTTTGTTGCACACCTCCCTCCTCCCTCCCGAGCCGTCCCCTTTAGCCGCGTTTACAATTAGTGCTCCCGTTTCGAACTGCTGCTGGTACTTGCGCAGCCGGTGTTAAATCCACTCGAGCGTGGCAATTCGTCCGCAATACAGGCCCGAGCTTTGGTCATGGAGCACCTGAAAAGAATGGAAAGAGTAGCTCGAGCTCTTGTCCGGGGTCTTTTTCAGAGGCGCGACCGTGTCAAAGGGGTTTACACGAGTCGAGATGTTTCGAGTATCTCTGTGGATGAATCTGGTATCCATAACGGTAATTGAGACACTCTTAATTTACGGACTTAACTCTTTGCGGCGCAGGATTTTAGATGATAAAACAGACCCGGGTTGCATAGGAATTTTATTGCGTTTTGAATGAAACAAAATTGGTATATTTTTACTAATAAAGGAATCACATAATGTGAAAATATAAAAAGAATAATAGCGATTTAATTGAATTTATTGTTATAGGGTGGGATACAAATAGTACCACCGTGCCACATGAGTTCATGAATGGTACTTGTTAAAGCACATCCTTTTCCCTAAGTCGAGGTGGGACTAAAAGTGTCCCGCCATGCATTACGGTGCATTAAAAAGGTGGGACACTTTTAATCGCAGCGTGCCTCAAAGAATTAACCAATGAACTTAAAAAAACTTGAATTATAATTTTTACGAAGGACACAATAGTACACCGGACAGCGCAACGACATGAAATTATCAGCCGGAAGCATCGTTCCGATTCGCTCCACGGAAATTTGATAAACTATTTTTTCTTCGATTGGCACGCATTTTTTTCTCCGCCTCTAACGATCGGTTCTTTTAGTTTCCATTCTAATGTAACCGATCGCCACCTCGACGAGTTCGACCGGGTAATCGTCACAGAACAGGTTGACGCCGATTAAAAATGGGTCTGTGTTATGGCAGTAACGCGTTCCCGCGAAACTGGTTACATCACGCCGGCTCACGACGCTTCGACACCGGTGAAAGCATCCGGCAAACGTCTCGGTGCCACTCTAGAAATGCGTTTGCACGATTTTAAAGGTCGGAAAAACGCGTTGCGAGTCGCGTCCTCCTTCTACGGTCGCATTTCACGCGACCGGGCCGCGACACACACGTGCACGTACACCATTGCCTGTTCTCGGTACTTTTACTTTCATCCGGACCCCGAGGATACGCTTCGCGAACGCGAGACACTCGGGGACGCGAGGGCCGAAAAAATTTCTCTATAAACAGACTCGTCGCGACCCTCGGTGGCTGTTACTCTGTTAACACTGGAACTACCCGCGATTAAAGCGTACTTATTTCTACTAAAGATTCTACTAAAGATTCGTAACGAAAGGTATATAAAAGGTAGACAAAGCTTTGTCTACATTTTTAACGGAAAATCTTTTTTAACAAAAAATTGTCACTGAGATGCCATAGGCGATTTATAAAATTTCTACAAAGAATTATGGGTCGTTTCGACCACTTCGGTAGATCTAGTGTCGAACACAGTTATAGAGTCGGACAAACGAAGTCGTGTTGAAAAAGGTATTGCGATCGGAGCCGAAGAAATACGGCCATCTTGCAGCTTCTCTCTTCCTCTTCGGTCAGAAGCGATCGTTCAACGTACCATCTTCGCGTGGAATGGAAGAAATAATTTTCGCAGTTTTATAATGATCGTATTTCACTTGGGGATGGAGCAAGGACTCGTAGAAATATTGCAAATGTCGTTTACCGTCCATCGAGATTTCTCTTATCCTTCTTGAGTAAAAGTAAAATATTAGCCTCCGTAAAAGTCAATTGCGACTTTTATTTCCACCATGCCTTCCTAACAGAAGATCCCACGGAAGGTACACAACTTTCCCAAATTTTCGTAAGCGTGGCGTCGCGTGGCCGGCACGAATTCGTCGCATTCCCTGGTCGAGTGGACGGAGTCGCTCTTCCGGGGATGTATACACCCCTTGCGACAATGGGGCACGTCAACATCTACCTGCTGCGTCTAAATGCACTTGTTGCGTGTCCCAGGGATTGGGTCCGGTGTTTGCGAACAGTAAATCACGATTATCCGCTCGGTTAGGGGCACGAGTCGGACCCACGAGGCACAGGTGCGAAGTTACTTCGGTTTCTTCTCTCTCTATCAGGATCGTTGGATTTTTTCTTTTTTCTTTCTTTTTCTTTTTTTTTCTTTTTTCTTCTGTTTAGTTTTTTCCTCTTCACGTTGGAGATTGTTTTTAAGAAACGTTGGAGGAGTAATGCGTGCGCCGAGCAAAGTGCAAAGTGCGTGCCTGCGAATACCTAGAGTCCAGAACGCGGTACCTACGGACGAAGAGGAATTTAAATGTGATACCATTCCAAAAAAGTTGTTCAGTATTCATGAATATTCAAGGCTGTGTCTCCGATACATCGTTTAACCTGCTTTACATATTTTTTAGGTACTACCCCTTTTTGCGACCGCCTCGAGCACGCGTTTCTGGCGAGCTAGAACGAGCGTACGTAACGTTTCGTAATACACACAATTTTTCACGTGTCTCCTTTCTTAACGGTTAATCGATTCTTGCTAAACCTAAATATACGAACGCGTTAAAATACTATCGACACAATAGAGACGAAATTATTCCACGACTTTCGTAACTATGTAAACTATCTTAAGTATCTCGAAGCATCTTAAGTAACGCTATAGTTTTCAATAACGTTTCCATCAGCACGCGTCGCGTGAAAGGCAACAAAGTTCTCCGATCGCTCCTAGGCTAGCTTTCCTTTTTTCAATATTGCTCAGTGACTTTGAAAGTAGTCGTCCGACAATAGACACGCGACCCTTTTCACTTTCCTCGCCTCTTTCGTGCTCCGTTCCACGAGACTCCGGATCTTTTCATTAGCCGTCAGTCGGCTCGTTTCACTTTGACGTCTCAGTCGAATATTCCTGGTTTGTTTATTGCCAGACGGACGTAGGTCGCACACCAATCTCCTCCCTTTCTCGTTGTTCGCATTGTGCAACCGTTGACACTGTTGTCCCAACTCTCACCGGGAGCGAAGAAAATTTCGCTTTCGTCGCTTTCGTCGCTTTCCTACGGGAATTTATGGCTCGTCCGGTCGTTCTACCTGTTGCTAATGGAAAGCGGATAATTAGTCTTCAACTACCTGCGAAAATCCCGTGACGAAGCGGCCGCTGGTTGCGTGCGCCGACCGTTGTGCGGAAAGGTGTCGATTAACATTGCCATTCTGTTCTCGTGATCGCAGCCGGATTTATGATAATTAGCGACGGATAATAAGCGCACGATACCGATAGGTGGAAAGAGTGAGTCATTAGCGAGCTTCGTTGCGCGGGAGGAAAATATGTACCGAGAGAGAGACGATCGGCTCTTGAGATCGTTTCATTCGAGACTCGTATCCGCGCTCGGCTTGGAAATATTTCTTCTTCTTCCTTTTCCAATTAGAGAACGACTTTACGTTTCGGGAACCTCTGTTTCCCGGTTCTGCGTCTTTGGTCTTCTGTCCTCGTTGCTTCTTCGAAGAGCAGATTCTAATGTTTAGAAAAACAAACGTATTTCTTATTCGTGGAAAAATTTTAATATCGAAGGAGTAGAAAAATTCTTAGAGTATGTAGAATTATCCTTGGTTGGAAAGAAGTAAATTTTTTTTCTCGACAGTTGTAGGAATATTTGTCCAATTTTCTATAAACGATATAGAAAAAAGAAATGGAATTATTCTTGGTTTGGAAGAAGTAAAGTTTTTTCCCCAAAAATTGCAGAAATACTTGTCCAATGTTCTGTAAGCAATATAAAAAAAAGAAATGGAATTATTCTTGGTTGGAAAGAAGTAAATTTGTTTCCCCAAAAATTGCAGAAATACTTGTCCAATTTTCTGTAAGCAATATAAAAAAGAGAAATGGAATTATTCTTGGTTTGGAAGAAGTAAATTTTTTCTGGAAAATTGTAGGAATATTTGTCCAATTTTCTGTAAGCAATACAAAAAAAAAAAAAAGGAAAAAGCCATTGGTCGTTATTGTTCCTTGGAGTATAATAGTGGTACTGATTTTGCGGCAAGGCTGTTAGTCACTTTTTTACGTGTACCAATTCGGTAGCGTGTACCTGTGTGTGTTCTGTCGTGTGTACGTTGCTCTACTACTATACGTATACTCCCACGCCACGTTAAGACGATGGGTCGTTTCTCCTCCACGGCGGTCGCTATTGAATCGCTTGACCCACTTTGATAAACTCGCATTGGAATAACTCAATAACACCAAGCCGAGCCAACAACAATAATTATTATTCAACGTTCCCAGCGGGCTGAGGCACCGGTATAGATACGTGGGCCAATTTATCGGTACGAACCTTCATCCCCTTGCGTTCACGCCACCTTTTACCCTCTTACATTGTAATCATGCTACAAGCCAATTCAGGCGCCACCATTTTAGAAATAGATCTGGTAGACGAGTTTTCTTTTTCAAATACAATTATGTAAATCAACTATTACGTAAATCTTGTGACAGAGAATGGTAATAAATTTATTTTTGGCGCATATTTCTCTCTCTCTCTCTCTCTCTCTCTGTCTTTAAAAAAAAAAAAGAAAAAAAAACATGTCTCTATTAGTCACAATGATGAAACAATTTTTTTTTTTTTCCTCTCTAGCGTTCCAATACGAACCTCGCCGTTTAATCGTCGGTTACTTTGAAACGCCATGTTAAAATCGCCATTGGTAAATGTATGTCGTTGGAAATATCCCAGCTCGCATTCCCGGTGAGTTAGTAACGGCTATTATTCCGTTATTACCGATTTATTGAGAGTAAATATAATTGCATGTAACGCGCTTGCATAATTGCATTGTACTTGCAAATGCAAAGCGAGGCGCATTTGAATGCGCGCTCGAGCCGCGGTCTACGCGGCGAGACTTCGAAAAGTAGACTATATATGTGTATCTTGCATCGCCAAATTGCTTCTCCTAACTCGTGGCGCCCTCCCAATGGTATCAACATCTAAAAGCTTGCCCAAAGGATCGCATATAAGAATTGCTATCCGTTCTGCCGGACGCATGCGCGCGACATTCAAAGTGGCTGGGGTGTTAAAATGTTTAGCGTCGCGGAAACGTTCGATTTATTCAGCCATGCGCATTGAAACGGGCTGGTGTAATCGTTTTGCAAAGAACCAGACGGGCTATGACAATTTCTTACCTCCGTCGATACAGTTTCTTAGATTTACGAGCGTTCGACACGCTAACGAGAACGTTTCCCGTTTCCACGATGGGTTTCCACGAATCGTGCCAATTCCATGCCCGATCATTTTTGTTTCTGGTCGATGCACGGGTAACGTCGGATTCGTAGGTCCGGTTATATCCGTGTGTCGCACGATTAACAAGGTTTGTGTCTTGTTAATCGTAGCTACAGAATATTCGATCAATGGTGTACAGTCGGCGCAGACATTCCTTAAGCTTTCACGAGTAACCTTTCAAGGGCGCGACCCAATTCCGCGGGAAAATTAATTTACTCGTTGCGCAATACTTTGGCGTCGGCTTAATTTTCAAACGTAATTAAGGATCATCGATTCGAGCGGAAGAGGCGCGCTCGCACCTTTTATAATTCCCGCGATCGCCGCGCCACGGCGTTGGTCTCGTTTCGATCAGCCGCTAAATTTAGCGCTCGGGTAATATTTCTCTGGAACTTGTGCGTGAAAAATTTGGTTGAGGAATGCAATAATGACAGGAAGCGGTTCGTTCCTTCCCCTGAGCCGAACGGTGAACGGAAGAAGAAAAAGATTCGTCGTGCCACGTTTGCGTTGGCGCAACGCGGATCTCTTCGCCGAGGCATCGAAATCGAAAGTCTTATCGTAGATCGTAAGAAGCCTAGGTGTCGGTGTTTCCATCGATCACCGCGCCACGGCGCTGATCGCGTCTATCACCGAAATTGCCGCTCTCTTTTATACCGTACAATTCCCCTCTCCCTACCTCTTGCTCCTTTTTTTTTTTCCAATTCGACAATCTATCCACGAGAGTCCACGCGTCCGTCCATTCGTTCGTTCGTTGGTTCGCTCGCTCGTAAGTTTCTCGTGCCAGTTATGATGAATTCGATTGGGTAATACCGACGCGCCGCGGCGAGGCACGAGAAGTGACGCCACGGGACACGGTCTGTGGTTTTTAATACGCGTCCTACTTTCTGCTATCTTTCCCGGCGTTCGTGCGAGAGAGCAAGCGATCGCCGTCGAGCGAGCGAGCTAGCGCGATCGCGCGTGCATCATCCCTCCCCTCGCTTCTTGTCCCGCATGCCGACGTCCTGTCACTCTCCCTATCGCTCTCTCGCTCCTTTCTGTTAAACCGTGTAGCGCTCGCTACACGTTGCAACCGAAGAAGCGTGACGTGATTGGCGCGTGTCGGGACTTCCCCTTCTCCCCTTCCCTCGCCGCATCTCTTTCTTTTTCTCGCGCCCCATGATTCTGTTAGAGTCTACTTACTTCGCGTCTCTATCTCACCCCTTCCTTTCCTTCGACATCCCTCTTTTTTTCGTCTCTCGCGTCGTCCGTGTCGCGCTACACCCTCCGGATGAACCATCGAGCGAGTACAACCGCGATACGAACGAACAGCACGGAACCGAAACGATACCGATAGAGGCGCGCTAGCGTGTTGTATCTGTAGGAAAAGAGACGAACTCATGACTGTTGGTGGGAGAAAGAGGGAGACGGAGAGCGAGAGCGCGAGATAACGCGCGGCGCGGCGAGTTGCACGGCTAGAAGGACTGAAATTGAAAGTGGTCGTCCCACTGGCCCACTGACCTGATTACCCACTGACAATGACACGAATCCTTGCCTCCCACCGGGCTCACCCTTCCCCACTATCCCTCCCGCCCTCCCTCCCTCCCTCCCTTCCTCCGTGCGTCCTACTGCCTCGGTCGCGTGTACGTGGACGCAGCAGCGCCTTCTCGCACCTCTCCCGCGCGCACGACGCAGGCGTCGTCTCGCGTTGTACCGCGAATCCACCGAGGACGCGATACTTTTTATCTTCCGAAGATATATCGATGCAATCGTTATGTGGCGCATGCAAACACCGGGAGCTGTTCGGAATAAAGGCTGGGGCGAGACGCTTCGGGTAAACGTTGGTCCCGAGGGGCTTCTGGTATACGCGCGTCGCGCACAACGCGTGTCACGTTTTTCAATTTTCTTTTTTTTTCATTTTCTTTCTTTTTTTCTTCTTTTCCTTTTTTTTCCTCTTTTTTCTTTTTTTTTCATTTTCTTTCTTTTTTTTCTTCTTTTCCTTTTTTTTTNAATTTCGCTATTTATTATAGCATTAGTTCAGCTTTAATTTCGGTTTACACCATTATGATTATTAGCTGGTCATCCGTACACACGACCCTGAACGATCGATGTGTACGAGCAGTGTGCTTGCGTGCCTAGGTTTACGTCTCTGACGTAAAAGAAAGAGAATTAAGACGATGGAAAAAAGTGTGGCGGATCGTTAGACAGATTTCGATTACGAACGTCTTTCTCGCAAGAAGTTGAACGGGGGCGTGGATAGATCGGAGGAGCAGTTAGAGAAACGCGTAAAAACGTAGCCAACTTTTTTTTTTGTCACCTGTGGATTTCTCAGGCTCGCTCGAGTTAACGCGGCCGTTTCGACTTGCGCAATCCTCTTCTCCCTCGCGCAGCTCGTTTGCAAAAGAAACGAACGATACGCGTTACAAAATGATCGCAATACGTCTCGGGGCCCCTGTTCGTCGCGTGAATTCGCGACCGACGCGTTTCAATAACTTTCTAATGATTTATGCAAGCGAATCGCTCGGGCTACGTGAAACGACTGCCCAACGGCGTGGCTAACAGGCCACGTCTCGAGCAATTTCCGCACAACCGTCATAAAATGGAACGCATTTAAATGCGGCGTAACCTCATTGAGCCGCTCGCCAGCTGATTCTTGAAGTCACTATCACTTGGTCATGGTCCACGACTCTAAACCGCGTTACGCATCCTCTCCNATTAGTTCAGCTTTAATTTCGGTTTACACCATTATGATTATTAGCTGGTCATCCGTACACACGACCCTGAACGATCGATGTGTACGAGCAGTGTGCTTGCGTGCCTAGGTTTACGTCTCTGACGTAAAAGAAAGAGAATTAAGACGATGGAAAAAAGTGTGGCGGATCGTTAGACAGATTTCGATTACGAACGTCTTTCTCGCAAGAAGTTGAACGGGGGCGTGGATAGATCGGAGGAGCAGTTAGAGAAACGCGTAAAAACGTAGCCAACTTTTTTTTTTGTCACCTGTGGATTTCTCAGGCTCGCTCGAGTTAACGCGGCCGTTTCGACTTGCGCAATCCTCTTCTCCCTCGCGCAGCTCGTTTGCAAAAGAAACGAACGATACGCGTTACAAAATGATCGCAATACGTCTCGGGGCCCCTGTTCGTCGCGTGAATTCGCGACCGACGCGTTTCAATAACTTTCTAATGATTTATGCAAGCGAATCGCTCGGGCTACGTGAAACGACTGCCCAACGGCGTGGCTAACAGGCCACGTCTCGAGCAATTTCCGCACAACCGTCATAAAATGGAACGCATTTAAATGCGGCGTAACCTCATTGAGCCGCTCGCCAGCTGATTCTTGAAGTCACTATCACTTGGTCATGGTCCACGACTCTAAACCGCGTTACGCATCCTCTCCAGCCTAGCTGGTTCTCTATTCCCCGTGGCCGGTTTCAATGCCAGCCATCTACCAACTTTCCTTTCGTTTAGACGAATCGAAAGAAAAACCGGCAATAAGAACCGTCTTCTCCCGCGTCCCACGCTTAACGAGCTCGTATTAAGGCTCATTCCCTTCCAGTTAATTTCCTCGGTACGTTTCCTGCCAGGCTTCTCTTGCAACATACTCGCGTTGGTAATAACAGTTAGAAGTCACGGAAACATCTTTTCAATTTTTACCGTTCAACCGTTTGAACGGCTAGCAGCGCGCCGATCGGATTGGCTAGGAGACCTAAAATTGACGAAACAAAGATTTTTTTCTTTTTTTTTTCGTAGAAAATTAACCCCCTATAGCCCGAATTTTGTCCGTTCATAGGAGAAAAAATTACGATTGCTCACAATTTTTCACTTTGATTTAAAAATTTCGTAACTAATAATTGTTAGAGATTGATCGTGATATCGCTGCGGTAATACGGTAACCAAATTTAATGGAACAGTGACGACTAGATAAAACAAAGCTTTTAAAATATAGATACTAGTTGTAAGTTGTAAGTTTAAGTCACACGGCGCCATAGAGGGTTAAGGAAAAGTGAGTTTAATCCACATTTATATAAATTATTAAATACGAGTAAGACTGTCCAAAAAATTTTAAAGTTTCGTCTTTCAGTTTCTATATTTTTATAAGCGTAAGACAATAACGAGCGGAAGCTCGGAAACTGCATGTAAAAAACGAATAAAATAGAAGAAACAAGTGCAATCAGAATTTGTTTGTAGCCACGTGTAGCTAACGTTATGTTTTAAAAAAATTTTACAAAACTGAAATGATTCCTCCTGTAATCTCGCAGGGACAATTTTTTTATACATTTTTACTCGTTTCTGAAGTAAAAGAAGCTCCATGGCGCAGCTTGGTACTTTCCGACCGGATTTTTGTGATGGCTCCAAAAATTCCCCAAATTCCCCAAATTCTTTATTGTTACATCATAGTTATAATGTTATCAGATTGATTTACTACCAGTAACTCGTCTCATTAGTGCACGTATTACGATGAAATTAATGGAACGGTGGTCGAGCAACGTCACACCGATCGGACAAATGAAAAATTCCCGAGACAGAGAACACGCGGCAATTATACGGTTCCCTTCGATCGCTGGCGATATAAATAACTCACGTAGCCGAGCACGTGTTAATTAAGGCCTGTTGGGAACGTACGGGCCCCAGATATGTCTCCGGCAGCCCGTTTCGTGACTCGGCCCAGGCCTTCTCCACTCTCGCTTTCGGCACGAAGGAGGCGCTTTCGGCCCGGCTTTCGCAACCCTTTTCCCAACCCGACCGGCTCGGAAACGTATACACGCGCTCTCACGTATCTTTCGCCTCGACGCTACGTGTGTGGCTGGCCGTCTGGCTGGCTGGTCTCTCCGTTGCCGAGCGGCTCTCGCACCCGCCTACTTTCGCTAGTTTGCGTAAGAAATGTATACGTACCTGGTTAGCTAATGTGCCTCGCGACACGGTATCTAAGGATTCCAGACGATTTTTTTTTTTTCGTCAGATTTTCCTCGACGAGGAGAGGAAAATTAGTGTCTTTATCACTATTTTATCTTTCCTTCTTCTTATTTTATTTTATTTTATCTTATTTTATTTTATTTTATCGATTGATCGAGTTACTTGTTTTCTTTTCGTCGTAATTTTGCTTCCCGTTTTATATTATTATTGTTGTTTTCACTTCTTTTTTTCTTTTCTTTTTCTTCCTTTTTTTTTCTTTTTTTTTCTGATGGATCGAATGGTCGAGCAATCGAGTCCAGTTGTGAAACGACCAATTTCACTGGAATACCGAACGAGTTTTTATGATTCGATTAAGTAAAATAGAGTGTCGTAACGTTAACACTGTAAACTCGAAAAATTCCTTCTCAAAAATCGTCCGCAACGTTTGAACACCGAAGACCCATTATCTTGGGCAACGCAACTTTCATCCTCGTCCGTTTTGCTCGAACCGGGTACCAGCTTCTCGGTATATTTGACAATACGTGACTTCCCAGACTGGTTACGTAAAACAGAAATTTATCGTAATATCCTCGGGCCTTCAAATAGCGAAACTATCGGCACTTTCTCGTTCCAAAGATCCACGGAACGAGCCCGTGGTTGCGGCCAATTTTCGGGTTGAAACGAATTTCGCGTCGCTCGAAAGCGAAACTGCCTCGCTCCTTCGAGCTGTAATCTGAGCTCGTAAAAATCCTGCTGTCTTCTAATTGCACCTATTCTTTTCTTTTTTTATTTCCCTTTTCCTCGGACTCTCGTTCTCCGTTTACTCGAGCGGACTCGCGAGGCAGGCTGCAATTTGCGAGGAAAGTGTACGCCGTTCGCGTAAAACGATGCCTCGAAATGCGATAATCGTTCGTCTTTACACCGGTCGAAGGATGCATCGGTCTTTGCGAAAGACTCGCGTGTCGTGCAAACAGTCGTTTCCTCGAAGGTCCAACGCGAATCGGAGAGCCGTGGCACGGTGTGCGAGCAATTAATGGTCTTCCCGTTTGAAAATCGAAGGACACTCGCGCGCGGACGGCCTCGCGTTGGGACGCTTTCCGTGAGCGTTGCGTATAGCACGCTTAAAATACACCACGCACTATCACCCCATCCATTCCATTTCGATGGAGGTCACCCGGTAGCTTAAGTGGGTCTCGACCACTTGGTTAGTGTGTCATGGCATACTCGTTGTTGAATAAACTTAATCTCAATACCGGCGTTAATAAGTCAGCCGTTGCAGACTCACGCGAGTCTTTCTCGTTTTTTCTTTCTTTTTTTTTCCTTTTTTTTTGTTTTCCTCTCGTTCCTTCTCTTTATATCTCTTCCACGACCTGCATTACCGGTAAACAGATTACCTTAAGTCTTCGGTTATCGGGAGTAGGCTCTATTTTATTCGGGATTGGGTTTATTTTTTTCTTTTTCTTCTTTTTTTTTCTTTTCTTTTCTTATTGAAAATTAGATACAGGAATGGTAGCAAGTCTTTCGATTGGCCAAGAGTTTCGCAAAATCTCGTGGATTTGGCATTCATAAAATTCTCCAGCGTCACCGGGTGCGTTTATCGCTTATCCAGTAGATTTGATTGCGTGTCCACGATGACCCCGTTCTGGCATCGATTTCGTGACTTCGCGATTTTTCAAACCCGGAGACGACGATTGACTATGGAACACCGAGGGCTCTATATTTAAATTCGAGCTTAAGATAGAATAGCGTGGTCGCCACGGACGCCACGTGAATCGGTTTACAGATCGAGCGATACCGCTTTTCTATTATTTATCGATTGTATCTACA
This sequence comes from Ctenoplectra terminalis, assembly GCA_019453375.1. Taxonomy (NCBI): domain Eukaryota; kingdom Metazoa; phylum Arthropoda; class Insecta; order Hymenoptera; family Apidae; genus Ctenoplectra; species Ctenoplectra terminalis. The sequence continues at coordinate 23,438 of SMSQ01025948.1, forward strand.
ATTCACTGTGTTTCATAAATCTTCCATACGTTCATTTTTGCTCCGAAGAAAGGGACAAAATAATAGAAAAAATAATAGAAAAAAAAAATAGAAAAGAAATTCAAAGAAAATCGAGAACACGGATGTTCCACGCTCTTGCGTACCCTTCCACGTTTGGTCAATTGAACTTCTTCTCTCTCAATTATTTTCATATTTTTTTCTTTTAGCACAACTTTGTCAGACGGTTGTTTCATGAGATCGTCGCGATTATCGCGGTGAACCAGGTTCGATCGCGAAATAATAACGTATCGATGCGGCTTTTTGCGACGCGTCTGTGGCAATCAGCGTGTTCAGAAGCGTGCGATATCTCCAAAATGGATCGAAGCAATCGGGCTCAAGGTCGGACAGCATCGAAACCATGTCGAAGATTCAGAGTGTCGTGAAATCTCCTCCCGTTAAACTCTCCCGCCTTGAAGTCGAATTTTTTCGCCGGTCCCCGATCGGTTGGTCCTTGGGAGGCGTGTACGCAACACATCGGCACGAATATAGTTTCTGTCGGCCGTGTGTGTGGAAGCCGTTGATAATTTTTCACTCTTACCCTGGGTCATGGTCTGAATGAAATTCAGATTACCATCGTGATATTATCGTATCACGAACGGTATCGAACGTTATCGCGTTTTTTCCCAACGTTTTCGCGGAAAATAATCTACAGCAACAGTTTCCGCGTTCGCGCTTTCTTTTTCTTTCATATTTTTCTAACCAATATCTGCTTGACAATAACATTACGCGATATTTATGATAAAGAAGAAATAGCTTTGGCTCGAGTAACTGTTTATTTCGGTACACCTATTAGCGTAAATATATTTTGAAACAACATCGTATAAAATAATTACAATTCACTTTATACAAATTCTTCCAACATTCTTCAAAAATAATTTAATTATCTTAAATCAAATTTTAAACTTTTTCATACAAAGAAGTGTAGGTAACAAGTTCCTTATAACTGAGCCACATATTTTTAAATTTATATTTGTACAAATATATTTTCAACAAAGCAAATAGCCAATCGTTTCATTTCATAAATATTACAAGTATTATGGTTTGAATTTATTTATATATTTTTGCTCGTTACGTGCATTCGGTGTATCTCTGTGTCTTCGAATTTTCCGTAAATTTATAAAAAATACACGCGTGTATCACGGAATAAATTGCCGTTTCCAAAAATTTCCTCAAACCTCCGAAAATTCATTTTCAAGAGTTACTTTTATTTATTTATTTATCCATTTATTATTTCTTTTTTTTTTCCGTTTTCTACCGTCGCGTCCGAAACGAAACTTCGTCGCGACGTTGAAACGCAAGGGTCCCCTTTGTGTCGTAACAGCCGACAGGTTGCGTCCCTTCGAGGAGGCATCGATCGATTCCGAGTCGATAGATGGTCGGACCAGCGTAGGACACAGGAGGAAACGGTTCTCGACGCAAGTATAGCGAAGCGGAGAAGGCTAGAAACGGTCAGGGAGAGACGGATTACCGGTGGATAAGAATGTGTGTCTAGTTTAGTGGGCAAGTAGGTCGCGAGGGAAACCAACGCTTGGTTACGCAACGTAGTTCCAGTGTTATACAACTATTGACTCACCGGATTAACAAGTAGGCTGGGTGAAAACGAAAGCTGAGCGCCCGGGCTGCCTTTTCTCTCTCGGTCCCGTTTCTCTTTCCGTCTCGCTCGAACCATTGCACGGTGTCTCGCTTTCGCTTCTGGGACTTTGCCGGGCGTAGGCACGCGTGCGCTTCGTTCGATGCGGAAAAAATTGCGAACCAACCGTGTTCTAACGATTTCATTAAGTTTCATTGAATTTTATTAAACAGCGAGGAATCGTGTTGTAACGTTCGATAGAGAATTGAGAAAATTTTATTTCCTAGGTGTTTAGTTTCTTACCGTTGTTGCGACTGCAACCCCTTTAAATCGAAACAATTTATGGTACTGCTACCGTAAATTAACTTAACAGTGTGACTATTGACCACTCGAAAGTGATGTACAGGAGTAGTTGTTATTCAGGGATTATACGAAATCGGATAAATCATTTAACCCTTTGCGAGCACTCTCTAGACTTTGATTCGCGGCGATTATACGGGATTATAAATTAAATGTCTGAATAATTGGGTTAAGCTTCGCGTTGGCGTCTTCCATTGGTTTATCGATGTAGCTGCGACATTCTTCTCTAAAGGGTTAATTGTTAATTTTATATTTTTTATTTCTGCCAGAACTAATATATGAACAAAGTATTTGACTTATCAGTTGATGTCTAAATATCTAAATAATTGGGTTAAACTTCGCATTGGCGTCTTCCATTGGTTTATCGGTGTAGCTGCGACATTCTTCTGCAAAGGGTTAATTGCTAATTTTATATTTTTTATTTCTGCAAGAAATAATACATGAACGAAGTATTTGACTTATCAGTAGATGTCTAAATATTTAAATAATTAGGTTAAACTTCGCATTGGCGTCTTCCTTTCATTTATCGATGTAGCTGCGACATTCTTCTGTAAAGAGTTAATTATTCAATATTTTATATTTTTTATCTCCGTAAGAAGTAACACATAAACAAAGTATTTGACTTATCAGTAAATAAGTTGCTGGTTGCAACAAAAAAAAAAAAAAAAAAAAGCAGAAGTCTCGCGATTAAAATTATTTATACAAGTTACGCTTTTGGCATAAGATCATATAAGACCGTATAATGTACGAATTACATTATTTCTACATCGTCCTCCGCAAGCAAATGAAATTTTATCATCGAAACAGTTCCCAACGACAGATACCATTACCCAGGCCCAAAAAAAAAAAACGATCAACTTCTCGATCATCTTCCCGTCCGTGGAACCTTATCGATCAGGTAGTAACCGGCAACGTCATAATCGCGGTGTTCGCGTGGGATACGTATCTCTGACGTAAGCTCCAGCGTACTCCTTTTTTCTTTTCCTTTTTTTTTCTTCTTCTTCTTCTTTCTTTTCTTTCTTTTCGAGGGCCGCCCGAGGAAAAGAATCAGGTCAGAGAGTCTCGACGAGCGAATTTCTTTCCCGCGAGGGGAACACGCGAGCCGCGGAGCTATGCAAATCGCGGCACAGAAATCACCGTTGCCACTCAATTACCCGAACATTTGAGTCGAGCGTCTGATCTAAAAATAACGTCCACTTAACGCCGTGCCGTTTTAACGAGACCGCTTCACGAGACAATCGACGCAGATGTACTTAACGAGGGGGGGGGGGGG
>SMSQ01025948.1:26865-58712 GCA_019453375.1 Ctenoplectra terminalis
TTTTTTTTTTAATTCGTTGGAAGTCGCTCACCGCCGCGGTGACTTTTGATTTCTTCGATGACGCTCGAAACCAGTTTCGCTATCTTCCCTCATTAAGGCCGCTGGCTCGTCACCGCGATTCTCGACGACGATGCGTCTTATCGAGACGCTCGGATCGAAGGTAATGCGGCTCAACGCGATATGCAGCTCTCGCTCGGAGCGCTGCTAACATTACCGACCTGCCTCAAACAACGCGTCGAGGCTCGCCTCGAGTCTTGAGGACGCGGTATGTAAACTGGAACACTTATGTCATGGAAAACGGTTGTTCGCGACTGACGCATGCCGCAAAAAATCACACCTACGACAGAGGTGGTTGAGAAGACGGAGAGAGAAGAGAAGAAAAAAAAGTTGAAAGAGTTCTTCGAGTCTCGCGGAGACGACTCGCGTCGTTTCTTCGTTATTGCTATCTTTAGCCACGCTTCCAACGGAGACTTTGATCGTGGTTGTAAAAACAGATCTGCAGGAGACTCACGGCGAGAAGTAACGACCAGCGTGGCTAATGAATATTTTTTTAACGTACGTAAGATCCGATAAGGATGCACGTACCGCGTGAACGTTGCGCGATACGGTATATGAACGAATCGACGACGCAGCAGCGTTCCATGATTTATCGCAAGACTGTCCAGCCTTGTAGCTTCCCTGGGCCACACCGTAAAATACACTGTAATTAACGATAGCTGGCGAGCAAAAAAAAAGAAACGTATTAAAGTAATTCGAACATTCGTTAATTCACGAATTTCGTTACGAAAGTAAAAGACGAGACAGCAAGACGAGATCAGTGAGACGTTTCGAATTATTTTTGAGGCACACGCTTCGATATTTCATTCCATATTTTTAGTCGAGATATCATAAAGTTTGCAAGTTTACGATTTTTTATTGGGTCGCCGGTTGGACAAGCCTGGTTTATCGAGTTAACCCGTTTTCGAGAGAACCGAAAGCAACGTACGGAGGAAGGGGTGTTGAGGAGGGGGTGTCGAAAGAGCCTCGGAATGACCGGCGACCAAGAAAAGCTCGTGAGAGTCGTACAATTAAGAAACTAGGTAAGAGTTACAGGGCATAGTTAAGCAGTCGAGAGAGTGTTTCGTAGTACCTGGACAGGTGTTACCAAAGAAGCTGTCCCAAGTTCATTCCTAATCCGAAATAGTGAAATCGGGTCCTAAGCCCGTTGCGTAAGAACGAAATACCGAGACTCGTTGACCAATAGGGCGAACGTAGAACAATGGACTTTGAAAAAAGTTGTCTCTCGCTACACGTTTTACATGTACTTGCTGTCGATACTCTTTCGTTCGATTATTCAATTATCGTTTATTACGTCCTTTTATAGCGTAATAGGAAACGAGTACCTTGCGGCGACAAAGGGAATGGACGGAAATAGATTATACAGGAAATATGGACAGGAAATGAAAATAAACTATTGCAACAGTTTGCTCCGCGGGACTACGCCGGACGATAAGTGGTGCGGTAGAAGGTTGTGGGTGGATGACAGATCAATAGTGGTGACATAGTTACCGAGTAAACCTGGCCCACTTTTAACACGACCTCATTCCAACGCTTCTTCCTTCCTCTTTTCCTTCCTTTCTTCCTTCCTTCCTTCCTTCCTTCCTTCCTTCCTTCCTTCCTTCCTTTCTTACTCACTTTCTTCCCTTAGTAAGCAACCTCCGTGTCTCTCGATTCAAAATCACCTGCACGCGAAATTTGATTTACACGCGCGACCAAACTCGCCGAGCAAAAGCTTGTCGACCGTGCAAACAGTCGGCATACTCGAGAAACGACGCAGTCTCTTCAAGTCGTTTCGCTAATAAGCCGATGCTTTTCCATCGTCGAACGTGTAATCTCTGGATGGAAAAGATCGGATCGGCAATTGATGATGCATTGTTAGTAAACGAGCAGCAACGTTCTCATAGGCGAAGCAAGCGAAAAAGCGTTTTTGCAGGTTGTTATTAGTCGAAAATGCAAGACAAGATCTTGGATCGTTTCGAGCTACGTGGAAAGAGGCTGACCTTTAAATCGTGACACGGTTAAGCCTGCGGACGAGCAGGGTTTCGTTACAAGCGGAGAAGATTGATGCCTGGACGCCGAAAGTGTTAGTAAACGCCGTGCAGAAATTTCGGTCGTCGTCGCACCTTCGTGAGTTACGAGTTTCAAAGTCCGCTCGTGCTCGGTTGCAACAGTGAATCCCTCGTTTCAGAAATGGCATCGATGAGTCCGGTGCACGCGAGAACGGCTCGCGAGAATTGGCTCGTTGTCGTCGGACCGATCGGGGCAATCGAGCTGAATCGCTGTCGCGATTCGTTTTCAAAGCGAATACCGCTGGAAAACGAGCGCATCTGGAAGTAGGTCGTTCGCGGACTGCCACGTGTTTCTGCCTCTGTGCAACCGAGCACTCGATAATATTATTTATATCGTCCAACTTTTCATCCGCTGAAAACTTTTTCCTATAATTTTCTGAAACGCATCGCTTCCAACGGTGCACGTGTGTACACGCGCACGTCTCACTTTTATTCATCTTCGGTGTCGCCTATAAACTTCGCAGCTCTTCCGAGGTTGACGCGACCACTTTTTAAATCATCTCGAGCAAACGAATTAACGTTGAATCGTTGTAAAATAAGTTCGTTGGAGACGAGATAGCTCGCGCAAATAGTCCGCGATAATCGAACAGCTTATCGTCGAGCCATTGAGCAAGTCGCGCGCTCCATTCTTGCGCGTCGACGAGTCGCAACGATTCGACGCCTCGAGACGACAGACCCTTTCCTGCTGATAGGACTCGGCATGGTGCGAAAATTACTATCAGTGATCGTTTGCAACGCAACGATCGATCCAACGTATACCACGACAGACGCCGTTTCGTAATTCCGATCGATTTTATCCTGGCTGGCGATACTGCCACCGGTGGTCGTTCGTAAGAGGGAAATTAAAAAGACGAAGACCACGAGGAACCGCTTCGCGTTCTCGTTTAAATTTAATTCTTTGACTGCGAAGTACTGTAGGTTTGAACTCGTTGCGGAATACATTTTCGAGTTTCTTATATTTTCCATGCGCGGCGAATTTTCTCGCAAATCGTGAGTTACTCGTTTAATTTAAATATTTTGATCGTTGAACGCACATACGCGATCATGGTTCACGCCGATAGCATTCGTCGGGCACGTATGCGCGTTTAACCATCAAAACGTTTGGATTAAACCGGTAACTCACGATTTGCGAGAAGAAAATAAGAAAAGAATTCCTTATGCATATAAAATATAAGAGAGTAACAGAAGACACGAATATAAACGCATATATACGTCCATAGTTCACACCGATACCATTCACCGAACGCATATATGCGTTTAACCATCGAAACGTTTGGATTAAACCGGTAACTCACGATTTGCGAGAAGAAAATACAAAAAGAATTCCTTGTGCATATAAAATATAAGAGAGTAACAGAAGATACCAATATAAACTCATATATGCGTCCATAGTTCACACCGATACCATTCGCCGAACGCATAGACGCGTCCATAGCAATCAAAGGATTAATAAACGTTGGTCGCTTAGCTCTCCAACCCCTGTGTGTCGCGTGTTCCGTCTGCCAGGGTATTTGCTAGCGTTTGATACACGTATACATGGTGTGCAGACCGATTATTGACTTAAACAGTCGATAAAGAACCACCGGCGGGGAAAGCGTGTAACGTTGAAACGGTCTGCTGCACTGCGGCTGACCTTGAATGTACTTATCTACCGATGGGAAATACTGCTCACGACGTAGCCATTACACGTTACTCTACCTGTCCTGAATAATTTCGCGACTTGTTGTTCCACACATGTGCCGCCGTCGTTGGCTTCCACTACCTGAATCGCATCGTCCACCGCATAGAGTCGCAGTGTTTCCGATGGGACGTCGTGGGGTGGTAATCGCGGCGACGGTTTCGATTCATTTCCGCGCCGTGGGACTTCGAATGTCGTCGAATTAAAGGGGGAAAATAACGAACGGGTAGAGGATGGTTAATTATAGGATGGCTCCCTTTTTCGCCGTCTCCATATGCCGTCTCTTGCATATTCGCGGACGCCGATGCCGTCTTTTTCTACGCAGGTGTTCACGCGTGAAGCGTGTCGGTGCTCGATGCACCCCGTTGCTGCTGTTTTATATTAATATATTTTATTAAATACCGTGTTGTCTCTGCGGCTAGGGAGAGCCAAGTGGCTGTTTGCCGAGCTAAATGTTGCCAGTCTACGCGACCGTGTCGAGTAGAGAAAATCGCTGTTTCTTACGTAGAGGAGGTTTTTCGGGGTGGTTTTTATTGTCCGCGCGTTGGATCCTAGGGGTATCGCGAAGTTTAATTGGACCATTGTTTCATTGGCGTATACAGATAAACGGTCTTTTGGAATTTTAGGATTTTAGAATCTTTCTCTTTGTTACTCTTTTTATTTGTTTCTTTTTTTATCTTTTGTCGACGAACAATTAATCGTCGGAGCGATTGATTCTTTTCACGAATAGCGCGCTCTGGGATTTACAAATTTTTCTGGTTTCTGTATTTTATGTCTCCTGAACTATCCAGAAAGTCGAGTTTTATTTTTATTTCTTTGAAATATAGTATTGGTACAGTATTCGGGCAGCGCGATCGGGCTCTTGCGCTCCCAAACTTTTCCAAGTTTCGGAGGGCTGTTACGAAAACTTGAAGCGTCGTTTCGAGAGAAAAGGGATATCGTAAATATTTAAGATTCTTATTTATTTGCTTTATTAAAAAAGAAAAAATATACGCGAATCGACGAAAATACAAAATGTAACTCGAAGCTTAATTTCCGAAGAAAATTACACGTACCGCCTCAGCGGCGTCAATAAACCGCAAAGGGTTAAAATTGCAACCTTCTGAAGTTCCGATACAATGTTTTTCTCCGCCAACCAACAACTTTATTTACCAAACGCAATCAAACGATCGCAAACAAAGTATTATCCGTATCGATAACTAAACACGCGTTTACAAGGACAAAAATCACAACCCGACTAATCATCTTGCCTCGCTCTGTTCAATCGTAATGCGCTCGAAACACGGAGAGAAAAAAGCTGGAAAAGGAAAACGGCGCAGTATTTGGCAACAAAGACAGACAGTTCCATAAAAAGAATGCTGACCAACGAATCTGTTGGAACGAATAGGACGCGATCAGAATAAAGTTCTCCGATCGGAGAACGAACGTCAGCTTCTTTCCCGCATAAAATCCATCCGAAATCATAGTCCGAACGGTTTGTTCGGAGTTTCGGTAACTCACGGGAGGACTGTGAGGAAGGGGAGCAGGGAGGACGGATAAACATTTAGTTACGCTTGTTTCGAAACACTCGCACGGGCCTGGCGATGTTCTCTCTCTCTCGACGGGCCCGGTAATCTCGCGCACGTTTTCATTGGTCAGAGCCGTGCAACGCATGGCAACCGAGTGTGTGCACGAACGTGAACTTACGTGATCGCGTCGAATAATCAAGCCCGGTGTTCGCGTCGGCTGCGCTGCGCGTTCAAACGTTTCCCGCGTCTGGGGCACGTCTGGGGTAATTTATCGGAAACAATCTTTTACTCGGATAATCGTTTGAAGAAAATTTTATTTCCGAAGTTAATTATTTTTATTTCGTCTTATTTTGTTCGTTTATCATCGCGTTGTTCAATTTTGTTGCTGTATCGGTGAACTGATACCGGATAACCTATTTATAGGAGTTATTGGTTGAAGAGCTATCGAATCGAAGGTAGGAACTGTAATTAATCGTAGTTTTTGTGATAAACGAACGAAATTCCGGTTACAGAGGGTTAACTCTTTGCAGTTGCGAACTTTTCTAAGTTTCGAAGGACTAGTGTGAAAGTTTAGCCTTCTTTTGGAAAGAGAAACAGGAAATTACAAATGTTTACGATTTTTTTATTTACTTGGTTAATTTGCTTTATTTTAAAACAAAGGAAGCGTTTGAATCGACGAAGACGCAGAATTTAATTCAAAGCTTAATCTCTGAAGAAAATTATACATGTCGCCGTAGCGGCGCCAGTCGAGTGCAAAGGGTTAATAACGTATGTGATATATGTTGTTTATTTTTTATTTTTAAGTAATTATATACAGGCTACGGCAATTTTTTAATGCTGTTATAAAAAAAATATATATATAAATAAAATAGAAATTTGTTTACTCCGCGCCATAGTAACTCGAGCGTCCCGTTGAACGCTAGTGAGAACCGAGCTTAACGTAGTACGCCGTCGTCGATCGTAATACGCGTCGAGCAACGGAGAGACAGAGGCGCCCTCGGTCCACCGCACGGAGCCGAGAGAGTCGTGAGTTCGTAACACGGTAAGAGCGCTCCTCTCGCGGGCAAAACTGTGTCAAGGGCAGAGCTAGCAGGGCACCGGTCCGTGACGAGCCGAAACGAAACGAGAGAGCCGAGTTTTACCTGGCCGTGCCTCTACTTCTCTCCGGCTTCTGTTCCTCCTCTATCGCGATCGAACTTCGCGCCCAAATCGCTTTACACGAAATGTACCTTTCCATCGACAGTCCTTCCTGTCATCGCGCTTCTCTTCCCCGTGCTTCCACGAATTGCATCGAAATCGTGATCAGAGACAGACGTGACTACTTATGACTGGGGGAAAAAAAAGAAAAAAAAAGAAACAATGTATAAGAATGGTGAATGTTGAAGCTATTTTTAAGTATGACACAGCAAAGAAGAATTCGACGCTATTTTCAATTTAATGATTTAAAAGGAATCGAATTTTCTTCGAAGCAGAAGTCTCGGTTCGAATCGATTCGATCCGAGACGACGCTTTCTTCGGAAACACGTGGCTCGAAGTACGTGAAATATTTCACGGAGCGATTCGTGAGCGTTGCTTGCAACACACAGCCTCTCCCTCCTTCGCTCCCTCTCGGTCCCTTTCCTCTCTTACCCTTCACCACCTCCTCCTTCTTCTACTCTTCCACTTTTACCCCTCCCCAACCCTGTCTCCTGTGACTACGTGAAAAATTCCCTTTGTTAATCGATTCGGGAATGGAAAAAAATAAAACGGTGAAAGCGGTTCACAGTTCAACGCGTACCGGCAGCAGCTTTGTCCAGTGTGAACATTAAAGTCAGATTGAATCGCTCAACCTCCAACCCCGGGTTGGAATTTGGATCAAGGAGGGCTCTGCTTACGGAGCGTGACGCCTTTATGGAGCTTACACACGGAACGACCTACGCCCGCGTACGCCTCGCGAGAAACTCGAGATACACCGCAGAGATTACGCACCGGGCAAAGGGAGAGCTGTCTCTACCGTTTACCCAACGATTCGCGTCTCGAAAGTTGCTGCAACTTTTCGGACGATCCGTCGAAGGGAACCGTGGTTAAACGATCAATAAGCTATATGGGCCGACAACACCCACGCCTCTTGTTCTATATCGGATGCGTGCTCGCTTTTCTCATTCAAACATTCTTGCGAAATTACACTTACAGTATTAAATGTCTCTCATACTTGTCGCGCTCATTGAAAATCTTGAGGATTTATTTACTATTTATTTTGAATCGTTTAGAATTGATCGCGCCATCTTCTTTGTTACGAACACTTTAGCATCAGATTTACAATTTATTTAGAATTGTTTGGTATTCGTCGCGCTATCATCTTCTTTGTTACGACCGCTTTGACACTAGATTTATAATTTATTTAGGATTGTTCAGAATTCATTGCGCCATCTTCTTCGTTACGAACACTTTAACATCAGATTTACAATTTATTTAGAATCATTTGGAATTAATCCCGCCATCTTCTTCGTTACGGCCACCTTAACGCTACATTTACAATTTATTTAAAATTATTTAAAATTCATCGCGCCATCTTCTTCGCTACGACCACCTTAACGCTACATTTACAATTTATTTAAAATTATTTAAAATTCATCGCGCCATCTTCTTTACTACGACCACCTTAACGCTACATTTACAATTTATTTAGAATTATTTAGAATTAATCACACCATCTTCGCTACGACCACTTTAACACTAGAACCACTTACCATTAAACCAAACACATTTTTACCGAAGAAATCAAAGCGATAGATATTATAAAAAAACTACTTATAATAACGCTAATAATTCTTCGTGCATATTTTTTACAAAAAAATCACAGAACAATCCCACAAAATGCACTAAATCCCACTCTAAATCTACAAAAATTCTTACGAAAAATTACGAACCAATTATTTTATGTGTCAATCTCGGAACGCGATATTTATTTAAGATCGCGTAACTACAACGGCGTAACGCGCAGTTACAGAGCCGTGTAACGCGTTACGCGCAGAAATTACATCAGTTATGGGTCAGTTGAGATAGGTGAGCCACGAGCTAGGAGATTAGCCTAGGCTAGACGATTCTGTCAGCGCTGCGAACACGAGGTTGTGTCTGCGTACAGACGTCGACGATGACGAAGGGAGCACACAGTGTAAAGCGTAAATATATACGCGTGCATAACGCGTGTACGTACGCGTCGTTCGCACATCATCGCTCCCGTGCGTTAATGCCCCGCATAAAATACGCAAAAGCGACAGCGGTGGCGGTCGACGTCGTTGCGGCGAAGTAAAATCGTGTGACACAATACTCACCGGAATTGGGACAGAGCCGATATATACGATAGTCGGCCACACCGCTGCTAGGGTGTTTTATGCTGTCCGCCTTTTTGTCCCTCCCTGGGAGAGGGGACGGGGGCAGAGGAAGAGAAAAACGAACACAAAGGTAGCTAAGTGCACCGAAGCAAAACGCGTTGTCTCACAGCCGCGTTGTGTGCCGTGTCGGTACATCTATTTATCGTACGCGCGCGATAGGACTCGTCTATCGTTGACGAAACGATTCTCCGTATCTTCCATCGAACATTTGTCTTCTCTTTCGAGCTCTTCAACTACCATCGTTGGTCAAAGTACTTTTTTTCGTTTTTTTTTCTTTTTTTTTTTTTCTTGCTTTTCATTTCTTTTCTTTTCTTTCTTTTAAGTCTCGATTTTTTAAGTCTCCTCGATTGTCACGCGCGAACGCGAAATTAGGAGTACCACGGATTGGGTACCATTTACGCGCGGGCGTGCCGTAATTTTCTCTTCCTTTCTTTTCAATCCTGTTCATAAGGGAACCTCTTCGAGCATTCTTCGAGCAGGAATTAGGACAGCGGGGACCATAACCAGCGGCAATTTTTACGCCGTCAGGCTTCTTTTTTCTTCTCCTCGCACAACGCGTACGCTACCGTGGATGGGCGCAACGGAGCGAAACGCGTTGCTCCGACAAACTCTCGGTACGTGTGCTCGTTGTGCGTGCATACAGAACAGGAAGGCGGATGGAAGGGGAGAAAAAAAAAAAAGGAAGAAAAGATCAGAGTTTGCATCGTGTTCTTACCGTTTTCATACAAATAAGACGTGTACTCGTTAGCGCGTCAGTGTCCAAAGCCTCTCGTTCCTTGCGGTTTGTTTTTTTTTATTAATTTCGTACACGTTTGAAGTATGTTTCGCAAACCGGAAAAGAAGTTGAAGAAAAGACGAGACTCCTCCGCGCGCGGTGGGCAGCTCTTTTTCGAGCATATCCCCGCTCGTAATGCAGCGTTTAAGGCTACCTGTTATTCCGTGGTGTGTCAGCCTATTTATATCGGCCTAGATTCCGCTTTTACATCGCAAGCCACAGGTACGCGCCCCGAGGAACACCGTGATTCTCACGATAGGAACGCGATAAATTTATGGCTGCGATTAATTTTTGCGAAATCGTCGCCCTCGCAGGCCGCCGTTGCCACCGCTGATTACCGGCTGCTTTATATGCGTTCATGCATGCCTCGCGTCTGACCGAGTTGCGCTGGATCACTCCACTTTAACGCGGTGACCACCGAACGACCGTCCAATCGTTCTTTGCTACATCGTTTCACGCCCGCGAAACTCTGCGTCGTAACACATCCTATTATTCGCAGGATCAACCAGGTGAAGCGTGTTATCGGCAAATTGTCAAGGTTTTAGAAATCTTCGATTCGTGGAAGTAGAAGTGCCAGCTAAACGTTCTTGGTATCTCCTGGATGGTTTTATTAATATTAACAGAGGACGTTTGAGTCTAACACGCATTCATATAAGATGGTGTTTAAAAAAATATTTGTTGCGTATTTTTTTTTTTTTTTTTTTTTATTTCCAATCATTTATGTTTAGAGGGTGAAAACAGCTCTGAAATTTAGGGACGAAGAATATGCTTCCCTCGATATTTCGGATACCGTTGAATTGGGAAAAAATTGTGCAATTTTTAACGATAGATTTAACTTTGAAGCAGCGTGAATAGTTCTCGAAATATCGAGGAAAATATTTTTCTCGTCCCTAAGTTTGAAGGCTGTTTTCACTCTCTAAATATGGATGGTTGCGGCAGGAAGAGAAATGTGTGTCGAATATTTTTTGAACCCTGTCTCGTATGTATGTTTCGTTAAAGTTGTAGATAGGTTTACGAAAATTATAAATAATAAATCGTTTACATTTTTTTCCTATCATTTACGCTGGCTTTTATCCACGTAAGGTAACAAATATATATCCAAATTCATTTTCTTCTAAACCAATTAATTTCGGAATTCTATACAGATATTTGTCCATTGAACGCGATTATAAATTGAATATCAGATCTCGTGCAGACGACTTTTGTCCTCGTATGCCTTGGTTGTTTTTGACTTGGAAAACAAAAAAAGATACACGATGGCCGATATAAAAAAATATTTTAGCGTGATATTTATTCGAGATCTGTATCGTATCAAAATTTCGTCAAAATCGACGTCCGTCAACTCCGTAAAATTCCTTCTAAGTAGCTTTTGTCGAAAGACGATTGGCACAGGAATAAAGACCAAACTCTCCAAAACTCACCAAAACTCTCCAAAATTCGCTCAGTATTTTAATAGCAATCGAGATGCAAAGACATCTTAATGTACAAATCCCTTTTTTTTTCTTTTTTTTCTTTTTAACAAAGATCAAACGAGATTTAACACGGAACGGATGGTATCGATAGGTTCGTCAACCCAGTGGTATTTTCAGGAAGGTTACCGTATTCGATAAATAAGCATTCATAGAGCAGAATGATATTATTTCCAAGTTAGATCGCGCGCGAGCTATTTTCGGTGGCTATTTGCGTTCGCTCGATTCGCGAATGCCTCCTAACCAGCGATCGCAATCTCCTTTTAGAAGCACACTGTGATTTTCTAGTATTGATTCGCCGGTTAGTGTGTACGCAAAGACCGATGCAAGCGATATACCTGCTCGACGCTTGCATGTTCGTAAAATGTTATATTTTTCCACGCCGTCATCATCCTTCGCGCATGGCCTACTTGGCTTCGTGTAAAAAGGGCTCGGCTCTAAATCGGGAGCAAGTTTACACTGCCCATCTCTCGCTCTAACTTTATCGACCATCCACCAATAATGATGCCTACGCGCCCCCGTTCCACGTTTCCCTGCCCAAAAAACGATCGTTCCGATTTTCTTGGCTATTCAGTGAACCGAGATGAGAGATGCACTTCGCGTGCAAACACTTTGTGCTCGTTTTCCTTAGAACGATATCGGGGAACGTATACGGAGTCAGAAGCCACAGGCATGTATCTCGACCAAGATAGCTGCAAACACTTTGAACTGCTTGGGAGATACGCGATTTCAATTTTCATTGCTAAAAATTGCGATAAAAATATTTCTATTCTTCTCTCTTTTTTTTTTTACAGGATCACAAAATAATAACAACTTCTAAATCTCTCGTCGGTTCTATATAACTAAACATTTACAAAATACTAGATACAGAACAGAACAAATCTTATTTCTACAGAACAAATTTTATTTCTACGGAACACAGAACAAATCTTATTTCTTCTTCAATTTTCACCAAATTTAAAAACGATCTCTACTATAATTTTCCACGAAGGTTCTAACGAAGCTGGCTAAAATCATTCGACGTTAAAAAATTCCACTTTAGACCCGTGCAAAATAAAACGAAAAAGAAGAAGAAGAAGAAAAAAGTTTTCCTCGAAAATAACACTATACGAATGGCAGACAGAAATAAAATAAACTTTCCGTTCGATGGACGCCTGAAAGGGGAGTAAAATCTGTGGGACAGGGTTTTGCGGTGACCCAGGGTGGATGCACCAAAACTAAATTTACCGTCAGCCGGATAAATGTCGCGGATAGACGCGGTTGGCGCGGTTTTTTCGAGTCAGCTTAGTCAGTCTGGGGTCTGAACGTGAAGTGCAGCGTGCAGCCAGGCGTGCGGCGGGGGCTTTCGTGCGTGGAATAGGCTCAAGGCTGCACCGGTGCAACGTCGAGCAGCTAACTACTCGCGGTATACTGCTTACTACTGCTCACTGCCGGTCTGCGGCCTGCTACCTGCTCTCTCGATCAGTGATCGATCAATCGGATCTGATAGGATCGAGGGAACTTGCTGCAGAGAGGCGCTGACGTAGAACGACGAGTATCCGCCGGAGAAAGATACATCTCTTTGCGATCCTCTCGCGTCACTTAGCGTCGAAAGATGCGAGGATGGCTCGGCTTTAAGCCACGTTCTCAACCGTTAACACGTTAATCGAGAAAGACGAGGTAACTCGTTATCTGGATTGCCTGTATTTTCGACTCGATAATTTATTTACACTGTTATTCCTGGTTTTCTTTGTTCTTTATTCCGAGTGTTAATCGTGCAACGTTAGGTCTTTAACCCATTTCATACGACCCGATGTTTGTTGGTCAGTCGCTGTGACTGACCCTCGGAAAACGTTATGCTCGTTAACTCTTGTACGGACAATCCGTTTCTATATTTCCTTTAATAATTTGTTACGTTCTTGGGAACGTGTCGCTGAACCGCTCCGGATACGCGTTATTTGGAAAATTTTGTACCGGTTTAGGCTTCGATTGAAACTTTATACTCGTTAACTCTAATGTGGAAAACTTGGGTACCCTTTTCTATATTTTAATTAATAATTTGTTAGGTTTTCGGGAACGTGGAGCAGGACTGCTCCGGATACGCGTTATTTAGAAAATTTTGTACCGGTTTAGGATTTGACTGAAACGTTATGCTCGTTAACTCCGATGTGGACAACTTGGATACCCTTTTCTATATTTTTATTACTAATTACTTACGTTCTTGGGAACGTGTCTTTAAAACGCACAGGATTATTTGGAAAATTCGGTTTCAATTTTTATTCAACTTACTTATTAAGTAAGTTTTATTCAACTATTTAAATAAGTTTTATTCAACTATTTAAGTAAGTTTTATTCAACTTACCACGTTTCTCCAATAACACTGAACATTTTGGTTCTTCCCATAAGGGTTAACGAAAATGTAAATTTCGCTGTACGTTTATTTACAAAATAAAAACAGTATTTCCCAGTTAAATTAGTTTACACGGTATATATTATAGTTAGAAAAAAATTTAGAGAGCGTATATATACGCCTCTCGCAGTCAAAGGGTTAAAAAGAAGTGAAAGCGTAATTGGTTTTCTTCGCTCGACACGAGATGGAGGATCGATTCAAGAAATCTCTCGTATCGCTCGGTGAATCTGTTTAATTTTTTATCGGCTGTATCGTTATGCAGGTCGAATTATGTAACAGTGATAAAAGTTTGTTTTCTAATTAAATCGACACGGTTATTTACGACACAGTCTAAATACCCCAGAAGCCTTGTTATCCGATAATCCAGGTTTATTAACGAAAATATCGCGGTTAAGATGCCAGGTTATCGTTGCGAGTTTCTCACCTGATCGTTGATATCGCAGGGAATCGGTGTTTTCCTCGGTTCCAGCGATTTATCCTTCGCGCTATAAAACGATCAGCCGAATGAATCATCGACGATAGTCTCTGCACAGTCGACGATTCTCGTCGATCATTAAGCGTTATGTAAATATGCAGAATATCGGCGTGTATCCAGTTTACGTTATCTTTATCTATTAACCGCACCATTAATCCTCCAGCTATCGTTGGGTCATTTTTGAGTCGAGTTTTTCTACTCTTAAAAAATTTCCTGGCTCCGATAAAAATATGAAACAGCTACGATCGGTATGCAAACATTCTCTCTTCGATTTTATATTAACACGTTAAACGCCACGCCGATTTCGATCGACTTTCCGTTAGGCTGTGTGGTGCGATACTAATTGAGAAACATTTGGTCGCAAAATTGTTAGTTTAAGAAGAAAATAGTAGAGGCCCGCAGAGGAAAGTCGTATCTCTGTTTAATGTGATTTAATAAAATCATTAATGAATTATAAGATATTGTTTCTTATTTCAACGACGCCTAAACGAAAATTTGAGCGTCGGTCCTCGGTTCCTTCTCGGTCCACGGATCGACGTGGCGCTTAACGTGTTAAACACACATTTTTATCAGAACTAGAAATACTTTTTTTGGTCAAACGAGAGTCCGCTTAGGTCGAAAGGAATCGATGGATCGTAGCAGGGTTGAGTGACCACTCCGAGTAACCACTCCGAGTGACCACTCCGAGCAACCACTCCGAGTAACCACTTTGAGTGGTGCAAATCGAAAAGTCATGAATACGAATCGAAAATGGAGAACTTTCATCGGATGGGGTTTCGTGAAAACGAGCAGCCGGATATTATAATTTTTTGTTCGCCACAGCGGATTCACGCATTTCCATGGGAGTGCAAGTGCTGTACGTACTTCTTACCATTCGACGTGCATTAATTGGATGGTAAGACCGGACCCGCGTTCCCCGCGCGAGCGGAATTCCAGTCTAGTAAGCATACAGTTGCCGGTAGGAGCTTTAAAATGTTTCCCAGCGTGTAATACGCGATCGGTTCTTCAACGAGAACGAAACCGGTCCGTGGGGAGGGCGTCGTTGTGCCCGTGCACGCTTTTCTCTTATTCTTTTCCTTCGTGAAATACGTTTGGACGAAAAAAAGAAAAAAAAAAAAAAAGAAAACAAACAAACAAACAAACGAAATTGTTGCCGCAGTTTCTACCTTCGTCCGTCCCGTTCCGGAGACATCGATGCTCCAAGCCGATCGAAAACACGTACGCGTCGAATTAATTCGCCGATCGGCTAGATCATCGTGGGATTCACGCCTTCCTCCCTAAGCCGTGTTTGACTCATCGCTCTGCCACGATATTTATAGCTATCCAAGGCGATTTTCTCGGAATACCTGCAATCGACGTTTGATCGTCCCAACATTTCGGATCCGCCTATAGACGAACAACCGTGCAACCATGGATCGAATCGGATGATTTTGATGGTGAAAAAAATGGTCAGAATTTGGAAAGTTCCGTGATTAACATTAAGTTTATGGGCGTCGATTGAATAATTTTAATGGGTACAATACATGGGTGAAATACAAATTCTTTTGTAATATCATTGGTTCGGTTTACTTCAAATTAATAGATTTCTATAAGCAGAGATTTACTTGGTACATTTTTCTATATAAATTTCATTTTCAGTTTATATTCTCCGCACGCGTGATTGTTAAACTTAAGCACGAAATCTGAACCGAGTCCGATTGACGGGTTCCGTAAATCTAGTGTTAACCCTTTCGCTACTACGGACGACTATAGTCGCTCGCCACGAATCGATTTCTGCATACCATGAGCGACTATGCTTGCAATGAATCGACTTGTGCATACTATGGGCGACTATAGTCGCTCGACTATTGGACAATATCAACAGCTGTAGTCGCTCAATGAATCGCATTCATGTTTGGACATTAGAGACATACAATGGGAGAAATATCAGGTTGTCCCAAAAGTTTCTTTCGTTTAATTAATGGATGCGTAATATTTTTTGTTTTACAATATATTATTATGTTATATCGGATAAACTTTCGGGACAACATAATAGTATTTATTCTACACGGATATGTTAAATTAGATAACTTAACCCTCTATGGGACCGTGTGACTTAAAAGTTACAAACTGATGTATCTATATTTGAATTTAAATTATGATAATTAATTTAATTAATGGCAATTAATTTTATTTAATCATCACTGTACTATAAAATTTGATTACTGTAGTACTGTAGCAATACTACAATCCTTCCATAGCAATTATTAATTTAAACATTTTCAAATAAAACTGAAAACTAGTTTTTTCTCTAATAAGCAGACAAAATTTAAGCTGCAGAGGGTTAATACATAAAATGCGCAAAGAATCGTTACAGCGAGACAATATAACATATGCCACCTATGGCAGCGTTTTTCGGCAAAGACCTTCGTAGCGAAAGGGTTAATTAATCGTTTAGTTTGAACATTAATAATAATATTTTTTTTCAAACTCGAATCTTTGACTGTGCAGCACATGTAGGTTTAAACGCGCCGCGTTAACGGAGTACTTTTCCGCGTACCGAGTGTTCTATCGGTGTTCGATCGATTATCCAACAGGGCAACTAAGTTTCTATCGTAATGTTTGAGTTGCGCTATATCAACGGTAGAATTACCAGTCAAAATGACTTCATAATTTCTCATAGAAATTTTTTATAAATTTATAACCATGTATTTTTGTGTATTTTGCGTAATTTTTTTGTGAAAAATATGTACAAAGAAAGGTTACCCTTGTTCCAGGTATCTCTTCAAATACCTATCACTCTGATTTCTTCGGTACAAACAAGTCTACTTCAATCGCCGGTAGTTCTAGTGTTAAATAATATCAGAGAACTATCTTTAGCGTATATTATTTATTTAATATACGCTCAGGAATATCGCATGGTCAAACGCACATACGTTCATAGTCTACACCGATAGCTTCCATCGGACGCACATGTGCGTCCATACCAGTCAAAGCATCAAAAACCTCCTCTTAACCGAATTCTTATTTTCATCCGATTCGCCTTCGTCTACCCTGTCTAAACTATCGCCGCCATTTTCTCCTATCCGAACCACCGATACCCATCGCAAAACCAAACCAAACAACGAAAAGACAGAAACCAACAAAAAGCAACAAAAGAAAAACAATACGCTTTAAACCAAGTAAAGTTCCATTTCAATGGTTACATTAAAACAGAAATTTTTTGTAACATCATTTTACCTCGAACAAATAGATTTCTGTTAGCAGAGATCTGTTCAGCACATTTTCCGGTATATAAATTTCATTTTAGGTTTACATTTTCCGCATGCATGGTTAAAATAAAAGTTAAATTTAAACACGAGATCTGAACTGCGTCGAATTGACGAATTCCGTAGATCTAGCGCTTAAGAAAGAAACTCGCAGTGGTTAAAAAAAACAAANCTTCGTCTACCCTGTCTAAACTATCGCCGCCATTTTCTCCTATCCGAAAAATTAGATTAGTTATCCAAACAACGAAAAGACAAAAACCAACAAAGAGCAACAAAAGNGAAAAAAAAAACAAAAAAGAGAGCTAGTAAATCCAGAGGGAGCACACTCGCGGCAGCGAAATGAACCGGTGCGGCGGCGTGTCGAGTGGGGGGCAAGGGTGAGCCGCGCGGCACGACGACGACGACGCGCTGTGGTGACGGCGTCGGTGACGGTGACGGCGACGGCTACGGGGTGGGGAGAGTCTCGGTTGCTCCGCGAGCAGAGGCGGCGCGCCACTCCGAAGGGTGGAGAGTAGGGGCAGGGCGGCGGTGTGGAAGAAGGAATGTGGGGGCGAGGGAGGGACGCGGAGAGTGCGGTCAAGTGTACTGGGTAACTAGGTCAATGAGAGAACCGAGAGAGCGACGTTGTTGCGGGAGCACAAGCGCGCCACTGCGAGAACTCTCTTTTCCTCTCTTCTTTCCTCTCCTTTTTCCTCTCCTTTTTCCACTCTTTTTCCCCTCTTCTTCCCTCTTTTTCTTTCTCTCTCCCTCTCTTTTTTATCTATCCGTCTTCTCTATTCTCTCCTCTTTTCCGTCCCATTTATCGTCCCCTTAACCGTCCCCTTTACAGTCCCCTGTTCGGTCCCCTGTTCCGTCCCACGTTCGTCCGTCTTCGCTCTCGCCACCGTTCCGTTCGACGTTCCACGATGCGACGGAATGCACCGACTGTTTGCTCGACGCATTTCTATGCCCGGTACTCGCCACCGTCCATTAAATGGTTGGTCGTTGTTGATTCGTTTAACACGTCGACTGCCACAGTGGTCATACGTGACCGGAGATTGTTTCTCCTGTAGCGCCATGGTGGCCATCGGTGACCGGAGTGCTTCAAATGTTTATAATTGTAAAAATTAAATGAGCATTGATAGTTAGCACGTTGACTGCCACGCCGAAATCACATATTTTGCTCGGGACGCCATGGCTTAGGATGCCACACCGGTAAATAGAAGATTGGACAAAAATTAATCTTCTAATAAAAATTTTTAATCGTTGAACAGTGCACACTTTATTTCAAAGCATTCTCTAATAGCGATGCTGATGTTCAAAATTCGTTAACTATCAATGTTCGTTCAATTTTTACAATTATAAACATTTGAAGCACTCCGGTCACCGATGACCACCATAGCGCTACAGGAGGAACAATCTCCGGTCACGTATGACCACTGTGGCAGTCAACGTGTTAACGAATTTTTGGCATCATCATCGCTATTATAGAATACTTTGAAATAAAGTGTGCGCTATTCGACGATTCAAAATTTTTATTAGAAGATCAAAAATGAGAGATTAAATGGAAATAAAATAAAATAAAAGTTAAACGAAGATCGATAGTTAATGAATTCTGAACATCATCATCGCTGTTAGAGAATACTTTGAAGTAAAGTGTGCGCTATTCGACGATTCAAAATTTTTATTAGAAGATCAAAAATGAGATTAATTTTTGTCCAATCTTCTATCTACCGGTGCGACGTCCTGAACAAAACATGTGATTTCGGCGTGGCAGTCAACGCGTTAAAGGCTGCAGCACACGCGTGTATAAAACGCAGCATCGACGGTGGGGTTGCCAGCACGGAGCCTAAGGAGTACCGGTTATCAACTTCCTCCGCGTCTGTTCCCCTCGTTTCTTTTCCTCTCGTGTCAACCGGCGCAGACGCTGCTCAGACGGCGGCTTCTATTCGCGTTCAAACGTCTTTGGCGAATCGGTGTATGCATCGAGGCGATGGTTGTTACGGCGTCGAATACGTTCCCTTCGAGGGATTACGAACACGGTTGGAAATGTTCTAGACGAGTCGCTGCTTTTTATATCGCTCGTTCGGGAAGAGTGTATGTACGTATGCAGGTATACGTGTACAGCGCACTCGAGCTTGCGTTACGTAACGCGTGCAGCGTATTGTTTCGCGGTGCAGGTTTTGGTTCCACTTTTTCTTTTCTTTTTTTTTCTTTTTTTGTCTGGATTTCGGTCGTAGCAGGAATTATTTTGTATCGGGATAGAAACGTGAAATGGATAATTATAGCGTGCTACTTATTTTTTCATGCGGATTGAAGATACCTTTAAAACCCTTTGCCGTATGATTTTCTTTTATATTCGTATATGTTTGCTATTCACTGCTTCGATACTGTGACAATTTCAACGCATTGGAACGAATATACATATTTTGTATTTGTTAATTTTCAATCTTGTAAATTGAGATTGTTGAGATTGAACTTTGTTAGAAATATAGTGTTTTTATTATATTTGAACAATAATCTGCGTCACGAGTGCGACTCGTGAAAACAAAGGGTTAATATTACAAATTTATTTTAAAGACATTCGTTTCTTAACACTAGAACTACCAAAGTAATCAAAATGACTGGTTGTCTATTTCTATAAATTATTCTAAAATTTCTAAAATTAAATTCTATCAATTGATGCATTTTAAAGAATTTATGTTTCTTTAACAAATACGAAGAAAGATTTATTTCCCTTGGATTTTATATTTTTTTCAAACAGTTATCACAGCTATTATAGTTTATACTTTAATCGTGGGTAGTTCCAGTGTTAGCATCGAATCAAATTTACAATATTTTTTTTTCGGTACCTTGACAACCGAGGAAGATAAATGGCCATTCTTTTTTTTAAATAAGACACCTTCGGTACAGCGTGTACGATCATTAATTTCATGGTTTTACCGTAACGCGTACACGGTATTCCCATTCGAAGCGTTCGGTCGGATCAAAACGTAAACGAGAAGATGTGCGCGCACGCGTCGCCGTACTCGTGGCCACACTTTTAACACACATCGATACCGGTAGTACAAGGTGGTCCAAGTGCATCGGGTAAATGGGTCAAGCGAATTAATTCTGGTTGGCGAGCTGCACTTTGTGTCTCGGTGCATGACGAAAGCGTCGCGCTCGTACCGTGCTAGGAAAGACTTCGGGGAAAAACGCGAAGGCAAGGGTATTATGGATACGCTGTGTGCAACCATACCGATCATTGTTTACGATACTCCACTTATGATATTTATAAAAATGCTTTATTTTCTTATTATTTTTCTAATTTTTTTTTTCTTATTTTTTACTCCAATAATACGGTAATCAAATTTAATAGTACAGTGATGATTAAATAAAATAAATTTTTTTAAATACATAAATTTTTTTGAATTGTAAATACATTTCACTCTGATCTGAAAATGTTTTAATTAATAATTACCGTAGATGGATCGTGGTGTCGCTATAGTAATACAGTGATCAAATTGAATAGTGCAGCGATAACTAAAGAGAATTAATTTTTTAAAATATAGATACATCAGTTTGTAACCTTTAAGTCACACAAAGCCATTCGTTCTGTTTTCAGCATAATTACGCTCAATTTCCAAAGATCTCGCACAATGATGATTTACAAAATTAAAAATTTATGTTTCGTTTACGAGAGGATAAAGGATATTTGTAAAATAAATAAGAACAGGTACCTTCACAAACGATGGTAATTTTTTTCGTTCAAAATGAAACTTCTTTTCTTCGGTGATGAAGAATCGCACGGAGTGCAAAGGGTTAACCCTTTATTGGACCGTGTGACTTAAATGTTACAAACTGATGTATCTATATTTTAAAAAATTAATTCTCTTTAGTTATCGCTGCACTATTCAATTTGATTACCGTATTACTGTAGCGACACCACGATCGATCTACGGTAATTATTAATTAAAACATTTTCAAATCAAAGTGAAAAACTGTAATTAATTGTAATTTTTTCTCCGATAAGCAGACAAAATTCGGGCTACAGAGGGTTAAGACGTACGATTGGTTGCATCGAAGGAGATTTTGTTTCTTTTATAATCGTATTCTGTTCCGAAAATAAGCATTACCGGAAATACGAAAAAAATTCACCATACAATTGTTGTCTTATCGTTTCAGAATAAACAACGCGCTCATGTAACCGTGTTTATGCTTCCATGCGTACGCGAATTTTTAAATTGCTTTCGTAATGATTGATTATCATAATACCGTGGATAATGACCCTGCTGCGCGTGAGACGCGCCATAGTTGCAGCGCTAAATTCGCAACGTCCCGACGGTGCGGTACGAATACGAAACGAGGATAACTCTTTGCGAGAAAGATAAATAAATAAAAAAGAAAAAAAGAAAAGAAAAAGATATGAAAGAAGCGTCACGGTATATCGAATGTATATAAAATTGGTAACGAGCCGTTCGATATATGGAGCGCGAGATAATATTTAAATTTCGGCTGGAAACGATTCGGTAGCGAAACGCTTTTGAATTTCCGTTCCGTCTGGGCGTCGTTGAATAAGCCATCAGTCGATGGGCATCTCGTATCGACAAACTTTCCTCCCGGTGCGAAGCCGTACATCTCGAATCGAACCAGTAAAATCGTCAATCCGATTGTCGCCAGGGTACCGTTGACGCGAAAAACAATTTTATCGCGCGATGAAATTCCTCCGACAATTTGTACCGCGATCAAACTTCGATTGAAGTGGAGCAAACGGACGACGTGGAAAGAATATTGTTCCAATTCATGTTTTGTTAACACTAGAACTACCGAATTCGTTATTTCTTATGGAGATTTTATAATTTACCGCAACGGACTTTTTCTAAGTTTCTGTTAAAAATATGGAGAAAGATTTGTGTCTCTTGCATTGTGTTTTTTTTTTTTTTTTTTTATATATATATCTTTCATTATGATTTCATTATGAATATATACATTAAATTTTTTCACATACCTTTCAATTGGTTTCTTCGGTAAAAATAAGTAACTCAATCGTCGGTTCTAGCGTTAAAAGTATCTAATCGTAACATCTTTGATTCGAAGATCTCGACTATTTACATTCCATCCACTTTTCTGGTTGTAACCATGAATCAAGGACGGTGTTATCCTCTTCTTATACGAACCGCGGAGCTATTAACACTTAACCGTCCGGCAGCACATTAATGTGTTCTTTCTCTGCTATCGGTAACCAATTGGCGACACGTTAATATATTTTTTGAATAATTCTATTTCGTAGTAAAATTTACAAAAATCAAGTACCGTCGTCAATGTGTTAAAGCATATAGATATTCTCGGACCAATGTTTCCAACTAATACAAAAACTAGACGAAGAACATAAACAAAAACAAATACAAAAACAAAAACAAAAAGACAAAGAAGAAAAAGACGCATATGTGCGTCCATAGCACTCAAAGCTGTTAAAGTATACAGATACTCTCAGCCCAATATTTCCAAAGAATACAAAAACTAAAAGAAAAACAAAAAACAAAAACAAAAAGACGAAGAAGAAGAAGAAGAAGAAGAAGAGCAGCGGTTGGCAATAGATTCTCGGACACCGGATCGATACACGTCGAAGCGTGTCGAGGGAATGCTCGATAGAAATAAATTGCTCGGTTAAAAGTAACAGCCACGCGTGTTTACACGCAATCAGCTCCGATAGATTTTTTTTTCTTTTTTTTTTTCACCCAGCGTTTCTTGACACAGGAACACGCGTGCACGTATCGGATTAGACGAGCCGAGCAAACGTGTGGGTGGCCAATGCACGTGGGTTACGACGAGAGCTGAGAATTATGCTCTCCGAGTAGTACACGTATAGAATCATACTACGCCTGTGGCACGCATGCGGATCTACGGAGCGCGTTGGTAACGCGGTGCCAGTCAGGAATCAGGTCACTCGTATCAAACTGACCTACATACCGTTATCGGCCGTATTATCGCCTTTGATAAAGCGCTTATTAAACGTACAATTATGCCGGGGAAAGATTCAAGGCGTCCGTTGATTCTTCCTCTCTCTTTCCGAGCGTCGCTCCAACGTTCCTACGGATGGGTTTCACGCGACTACCAGATAGACTCGACACCTTTGGGCTTGTTCTCTGGATCGCGTCGATTCGTGGACCAACGCGTTATACACCTGGTCACACGTTTTGATTTATCGTTACGTGTATCCTTCACCCGATGGCATGACGGACCACGTCGGTAATAATAACGCGGGGTAAAAACGCCTCCCCAACATGCTAAAAATAACGAGCAACAACGACACGGGTGACCTCGTGCTGGCCACCGTCCTTCCTCGACAGTTCGAACTCTTCAACTTGACCTGGATAGAAAAATTATTGCTGTTAGTTTATCGTCGTTCGTCTTCGCTGGTAAATTTCGACGCATTCATGGGGGAAAGCTCGGGGGGTTTTTTTTTTTTTTTTTAATTCTTTTTGGTTTTGTTCTTCGAACGTGGTATTTGTACTCGATGTTCGTTAACCTGTTAAGTGCGTTCGACGTGTATACACGTATGATTTTTAAGCTTACTGTAGGAACAATGTATTCCGAAACGAATTGTTCATTTTTCTGACTAATCAAAATATAATCGTTCCTCATTTTTTGTAAAAATTTATAGTAGGACCATTTACCTTGCGTTCGACGTGTATGCACGATTTGATTTTTAACTCCGCACCCTGCGGTGGTCTTCGGAGACTAAATTCCGCGGCTTAACGGGTTAAAGAAGACGTTTTTGATGAGCACGATTATATAAACGTGTGTCATATCTTAAAGTCGTAACGTTACGACTTCATTTATTTGTATCAGTTTCTGGCATTAACTGCTCGACAACGAATAGCCGTGCCCGTTCTTCCCTTTCAACGCCTCACCTCCATAATTAGTATTATCGCGGCATATTCGAAATACCGCCGATAAATTCGTTTTTATCTCCTATTATAAATTGTAATTTTTTCCTGCCCGTGTATATCTGTCCACGTGTTACCGTTCAACGAGCGTGCAATCCGTCGCATCGAAAGAACGAAACTCACGATCGGCATTTGCAAGTCTTAATTCGCTCCGCTTCCAAGTGACCAAACTGTTCGTTAAAGTTTGACGAAAGGTGAGCCCTAACAGCGAGCTCGTAAACGGCTACGTGATGAAAGAAACGTCGGAGGGACTATTCGTGGACTTTGACGAATTTTAGGAAAAGATTGGAACGAAGAGACGTAGACGTACAGTCGATGGAATAACAAACGTAGCTACCTCGTAAATTGAATCATCGAATGGGTATGCGGATTAATTCAGTGACAATTTGAATACGTTTCATGGGTCCGAGTAGAGAAAATTGTCTAGAAAAAAAAATAAATAAATAAATATCCACGTGAGAAAGAGATTGAAACGATATAAAATAAATAATATTAACGACGACCAATGGAAGTAATAAAATCTAAAGAAC
Organism: Ctenoplectra terminalis; assembly: GCA_019453375.1. Classification (NCBI taxonomy): domain Eukaryota; kingdom Metazoa; phylum Arthropoda; class Insecta; order Hymenoptera; family Apidae; genus Ctenoplectra; species Ctenoplectra terminalis. The sequence continues at coordinate 51,331 of SMSQ01025948.1, forward strand.
AGAGTTAAGCCACCGTTTTTTAAAACAGAGTTAAGCCTCGTTTGCAGTTTCTCAGTTCTGTATATGTAAATAAATAAAATAATAAAATAATAAATAAAATACAATCGTGCATTGATAAAAAAAGATATATGATAAGACCAAAAAAATATGGATATATCGGTAGCTTTCAAGTTACACAACGTTACAGAACACATTATAAGAATTTAACACTAGAACTACCGACGATTAAAGCGTACTCATTTCTAACGAAAAAATCATAATGAAAGGTATATAAAAAAATACACAATGCAAGGGAAATTTTGTCTACATTTTTAACAGAAAATCACGTAAAATTGCCTCTGAGTTGCCATGGTAAATTTATAAAATTTCAACATATTTAAAGTAGAACGAGTATACTCGTCTTTGGCAGGGTGTCATGCATCGCCAAGACGAGTATACTCGTCCTACTTTAAATACGTTATAACATGCAGGCTTTTGAATTAGAAAATTTTTTGTGGCCACAAACATAAATATAGAAATGTGAGTATACTCGTCTTTGACAGGGTGTCATGCATCGCCAAGACGAGTATACTCGTCCTACTTTAAATACGTTATAACATGCAGGCTTTTGAATTAGAAAATTTTTTGTGGCCACAAACATAAATATAGAAATGTGAATATACTCGTCTTTGACAGGGTGTCATGCATTGCCAAGACGAGTATACTCGTCCTTGGCAGCGAATGGGTTGATAAAACGAAAGAAACTTTTGGGACAACCTAATATTTTACAATTGGTCGCGTCGCCGGTCACCGGTGGGCCCCATGGCTCTGTAGCCAAGTCGAGTGCCAGCCACCGGTGGTCCCCACGGCAGTCAACGTGTTAACCAACTTTACGGCCTCGCTGTATCCGTTCCTCCAACTGTAACAAAGATTACTGCGATCGAGAGGAAGAGGGAAACTCTCTCGGTCGAAGGTATTACGTAGGCGAGCTCGTCCAACGAAAGTGAGAGCGGTGATCTCGAGATCGAAAAGACAGGAACAAGTAGGAAGGAGGATGGAAAGCACGAGCTGAAAGGAAGAGCGAGACGAATAGAGAGAGTTGGCTTACTTCGGCTCGCGGCGAGTTAACCGAACGAGAAACGGTTCCCCGCGTCTCGTTCTCTCTCTCGTAACCGCTTAACGTAACAGCCGTAACTAGTACCATTGCCAACGAAAGCTGTCGTGGAAAGTAAAAGCGGATGAGCCACTTTTCGCGCGTGACGAGCCGAGGCTGCTGCTGGTGGTGGTTAACCGGAGGGACAAAGAGCCAGCCACGAGTAGCGTAACACCGGCTATCCGACCGCGGAGGAAAGAGGAGGAAAGAACTTTCGCCCATTCATCGTGTGCCGCCTTTAGCATCTATGCTTCTCCGCTGCTCTTGAACCGACACCGAAGGATTACTATTGTACCATTACTAATGTACCGTCTTCTGCACGCGATATAAATACGCTGCTAGGCGCGGACACGAGCTGCATCTAGCCGAGGTGCCACCCGAAGGAATTGGCACGTGCGGATATGCGTTTACGTGCACGCGTTCCACAGCGCACGCGTACGTCACGCATGCAACACCTTAGGCAAATGCCTCCGCGTGGTTGTTTCTCCGATAGAAATATGTCCCATTTTTGTTTCTTTATTTACCCTTTTTTTTATTCTTCTTTCTTTTAAATTGGTAGAAACAGTGGACTTGTTTTGTGTTCAATTTGTTAGCCATTGGAGAATTGGAAGATGGAAATATTTTTTTTTTTTTTTTTGGTTCTAAATTGATAGAAATAGTGGTCTTTTTTTGTATTAAATTGTTTCGGTAACTTGAGATAGGGAAGTTAAAAAATGTTATTTATTTATTTTTCTTTTAAATTCGTAGAAATAGTGGACTTTTTTGTTTTAAATTTTTTTAGTAACTTGAAATATGGAAGTTAAAAGTGGTTATTTATTTTTTTTTTTTTTTAATTCGCAGAAATAGTGGTCTCTTTTTGTATTGAATTTTTTCAGTAACTTGAGATATGGAAGTTAAAAATTGTTATTTATTTATTCTTCTTTTAAATTCGTAGAAACAGTATGGTCTCTTTTTATATTAAATTTTGTTTGCAATTTGAGAACCGTAAGTTGCAAATTTCTATCTTATACTTTTCTTCTAAAATCGTAGAAACAGTGGACTCGATTCATAATTAATTTCGTTAGTAATTCGAGAACTCGAAGTTGGAAACTTTTATTCATTTGTTTCATCGTGAACAGTATTTCGTACGTTCGAGAATTACGGATACGCGAAATTCTATCAGAAATGCGTATTCCTGTGCATCCAACTTGCCTTGCTCCGTCTGGCTCGGACAGATTATTTCTCCAGGAAATTACCGGTCATTACAGTTGTCGATCATTATTATTGGCCTTACCTCTCGAAGACCCGATCTCGTGTACTCGTTTCGCTCTTCAACCTTGAGCGTTATCCTGTTCCAACCGATGCTCCTTCGGGAGGAGAGTCTCACCGAGACGCTCCCGAAACGCGTTCGTTCGCCGTTTCTTCGCCGAGACGATTACGCGCTTCCTTTCGCCGTAATGCCACGCTCGTTCCGCGTGGATCGCGAATTTTTAATCGTACCGAGCGATTTTTCGGTCAAGGTCGCTGGTGTCCTTGGCTTTTCTTAATCGTGATCGGTGATAAAGAATAAAAAAAAAGAAGAAAAAAAAAAGACCAGCGCCGGGTTGCAGCTCAAGGTGCACAATCAATGCCCGATGTGGCGGACAGATACATAAATTGCGTGCACGGTAACTCGCGAACCAAACTTGCATGGACTAAATACATAAATATGATTCGCTTGTTAACGAAGCATAATAAACGGCAATGAATACCTTTATCGGCCGCGAAGAACGCGAACTTTCACATTTCATCGGGCGTCGTGTTGTTCAAACAATCGTGCCTTTGTAAGGCTGTCGTGCGCGCGTCTACGTAGAGGAAAGATGTTTGTCGTTAACGCGACGGTCGAACGCGAAAATTTCAAGAGGCCGAATGGTCAGCGTCTCTCGGTCGTTTCAAGATGATCGACACTCGAACGGTAATATTAAAATTTTAATGCTCGAATGTTAAACAGAAGGCTCATTGAACACCGAATCGTGCGCGTAAAATCAACACGATCACTGTTCCGAGACCGAAGAATATTCGATGGACGTTGCGGATAACGACCAATTCCTGTCGCACGAAATACGAACCTTATCAAACAATTAGCGAACAGCGTTTAGCGGAATAATATAAATGACAGTAATAATAATTCTAATCTATTGTCGTCATCCGCAAACTGTTTTCGCGATAACACCCCGAGACCGTTTTAAAAGTAACCAGCCAGATATTTACTTATCGTCGCGCACGGTTTGATAAAATGTTACACCATAGCGAAGAAGAAACATTGGAACTGGTGAATCGGTTATCTGTAACCGTACATGTACGCAACGCTTCGAAAGATAGGTCGCGCGGATCGCGTAAATTATTTTATCATCCTCGCGGTTCCACGAGCCGGAGCCACGAATCTTGGTCACACCGATGTCGGTGTTCTCGATGAAATTCTTCGATGTTCCTTTCGAGGTTCCTCGTCTCGAGCCCTGACGGCAGAAAAATAAGCGAGCGGTGGCGAAACGAGCGGAAGCCTTTTTCTACGGTAGCTGTTTTTCTCCCGATCGTTCTTCACGGATGAGCTCGGCTCAATTTTCGGGGGCGTCAAGCATCACGGGACAGAAATTTTAGCTTTACCGCCATAGGCGTTCGCCTTTCTCCCGAAGACACCGTGGGGGCGACTTTTACGGGCGTCGACCAAAGGACGTGACGGTTCCGGCGATTCTGCCACTAAAAGAGAAAATGCAAACACCCCTTGCACGGCCCCGATTGTCATCGGGGCACTGGGTCACCGGGAACTCCCGTTGCGAATTGCATGCAATAACTCTCGACAGTATTTCCAAATATTTACATCCAGCCTTAATTTATGGGTAGTAACCCCTGGCGAGAAAGCGTCGATGGCTTGGCACAACTCTTCAAGGCATATAAACTATCTGACTTGGGGAAAAAAAGATTCGGCCAGGTATCCGAGGGTGTCCCTGCAATTCGGTTGCTTTCTAACGCGCAATCGTTGTCTTCTTCGTCGTTCATACTCGGGACGAGCGTAACGATCGAATACGCATGGCGATCGACAGGAAGAGGTGTTGGAGGAAACTGATATTTCTTTTTTTTTTTTTTTTTTTTTTTTTTTTTTTTCTATCTTTCTCTCTAAATCATGGCACAAATGAAACTACGATGATTTAGCATACTTTACAAAAGTTGTTATCCAACCTGGGTAATTTTGCATGGCAACTGGGTAATTTTTCGCCCGCCTGTTCGCGGCTTAAGGTCCATTTCGAATTTCATCGTGTGTCCCAGTTGCAAGGTAATCAAAATGGGAGACGACGAGCACCGAGAGGGTCGTCTGGGGTATGTACATGGCCACACACAGATGCATGCGCACACACGAGGGGGTACATCCTTGCACTTCTACAGAGAACTGGTCTACGCGTCCTTTTCCATAGAACGCGATGGTCTGCACGCTCAAATGCGCGCACGCGCAACTTCTCATCTTCGTCACCGTTTCACGTGTATGTGTGCGTAGCTTCTGTGTACACGCGTGTTCTTGTAGTACGTCGCAACATACGTGTACATACGTGTACACAAGTATACAGAGATCCGAGACAGACCATGCATTTGCACAGGATTGTGTACATCGGTGAGTCTGCGAATCTGTGTTCGTTCGCGCCTGTGTCGTGTGTTGGTACACGCGCATGCACGTTAATGCACATACAGTTACACGTGGTCTCGCGATATCCCATGTGGGTAAGTGTGTCAAGGACGTGCGAACTGGCCTGCAAAACGTCAGTTCGCGTTTCGTGGATGAAACAGTCTCTCTTTATCTTTCTCTCTTCTCCTAGACTGCTCTGCTTCCTTTCCATCGTTCTCTGCCGATTTTTCTTCATTTTTCTACATTTTTCTTCATTCTTCTTCATTCTTCTACATTTTTCTTTATTTTTCTTTATCTTTCTTCATTTTTCTTCATTTTTCTCTATTTTTCTGGCCACGGGAAACATAGAAAAAAAAACGATTCGCGAAATCACTATTTCTGGGAACACGGAATTAAAAAAAATCGTTTGAAAAATAAAAGAATGGTTCCTCTTTATCGTACACTTTCTCAAAACGAGAACGAGCAAGAGAAGAGACGCACAGGTTCGATCGAAGGATATCGAAAATATCGCCACCCACCTGTACGATGATTTAAGTCTCTTTGCACAACCTTACGCGTCCACGGAGGGTCTCCGCGAAAGTAATATCGAAACTTTACGAACTGGATCCCTGGGCGCCTCTGCTACGAAATTTTCATAGCGGTGTGTCCTTGTTATTGCGTTCGCGTCGCCCTAAATGAATTCGACAGTTTCGGTAGTATGACAAAAATATATGTTACGATAAAGATCTCTTTTTTTTTTTCTTTTTTTTTTAAGCGTGTTTCTCCGTGCGCGCGTGTACACGTATACACGTGTTCGTGTGTAACACAGCACAATGAGTTAGATTTTACTTTTAGTTTCGAAAATGGGATTGCGGAGTGGGGCGGTCCTTGGCACACTTCACACACCGAGACACGTTGCTCGGAGTAAGAGAGAGCAAAAAGAAAGAGAGAAAGAGCAGACGTACGGGAGAGAGACGCGGTTTGAAAGAAAGAGAGAGAGAAAGATCACACCAGGCTCATATTCGTTGCGACGAATATTACCAGTTACAGATACCATACCTGCATAGCTAATACCCTGATAGTAATCGCGCGATGGAAGACGATATGGATCTCTTTTTTTTTTTTGTTTTTTTTTTCTTTTTTTTTTCTTCCTTTTCTCTCTTTCTTTCTCGACGAGAGATAAGTTGACCTTAATATGCTTATTAACATTCCATCTTCAACCCGATACCGTTCGATCTCTCGAAGGAAGATTACTTCCATCGGTACTCCCAATACACTTACGGAATAATCCGACGAAAATAAAGTTCTCTGTGCGTACGATGTTAGCGCTGGAATTACCGGCGATTAAAATAAACTTATTTGTATCAAAGAAAGAAAAATGATAGGTATTTGAAAAAGTATCTTTAAAAGGGTAACGATTCTCTGTGCATTTTTTACGAGTCATAGAAAATCTCCGAAAATACATCTTAAATACATCTTATATCTATAAGAAATTTCTAAAAGAATTGGGTAGTTCCAGTGTTAAATATAGAATTTAATATTTTCGGAGCAACAAAATACCTCGTTGCCTAAGTTTGAATTTGAGATTGGCTACGTTTTTTCCCCGTGTGTAATCAAAGATCGTTATTTCCGTATTTCCGCGCCTTGGTCGAAGGAAGAAACGTATCGAGCAACGAGTAACCAGAGTTCCTTGTAAAGCGTTCGTATCTATCGGCGGATAAATTACTTCCGATACTCGGGAACGCCGCGATTCCGCGCTACCTACTCGCCTACGACGAGCGTTTAAAGGATCAGCGCGATGCTAATTGACCCAGAAATAGCGTAATGCCGATAATGGTCGCATAATTTCAATCTATACGGGTAAAGGACTCGCACTTTTTCAACCTCGTCGCAGTAAGGTCGTTATCATTCTCGTTTCTTCGTCTCTGTCCAACAACTTTGTATCATCGACCATGTATAAGTCGAAGATGGAATAAAATATGAAAAAAAAATATGAAGAAGAATATGAAAAAAATATGAAGAAAATTAATTAACAGCTTCTTCGATGACTGTTTCGTCTAATTTCGATTCTTTGGATAATTTTGGTAATTTTTCTGATTAAAATTACCGAGGCCTCTTCGCAACCGTTCGAATCTAACGAAATCGTCGGCTTATCGTGTGTCGAAACCGAATAGAACCTTTGTATAATGATTTATAATTCCCGAACGTATCGGTGCGCGCCATTTACATTTCCAGAGTTTCTGGGTCACAGCTTTCACTTTCTTTCGTCGGTTCTTCCGCCCTTTCGACCGGCTCGAAGCGCACCGGGGCCCTTTTCCCTTTCGTTCGATCCATCCGCTCGCTCTCTCTCTCTCGCTCTCTTGCTCTCTTTCTCTCCGTTTCTCTGATGCTTCTCCCTGTTTGATTTTTACCGTCACACAGCGATGATCGTGATTTAACGCGACACGCAATGGAACAGAGAGAAGCTCGACCTCTTTATTCTTTCTCAATGCGCCGGTGGAAATAAAATCGCATGTGTTGCGCGATGGTCGTGTGGATGCGGTACAACGACAACGATGAAACGCGCAGGTACGAGCGTTTCCGATTTGCACCCCAAGGAACCGAACACAAAAAGTGTGCGCACCCGCGTTTCGGTGC